>JAJEJO010043242.1:1713-16612 GCA_020662805.1 Glaucomys volans | reverse complement strand
GTTGGGTTGAAAGTTTATCCCCAGGGCAGACTCTAGACTGCAGACATGGAGAAGGGAGGGTTGCCTCAAAAACAGTGAAGAAAGTATGGACCAGACCAGGCAGGTGATCCTGGCCTCACACCGTCTCCCATCCTGGAAGGCACTCCTGGCTCTGCTGAATGAGGCAGAAGCACCCCAAAGTACCATCACCCCAGTTGATACTGACTCACTTGTTGGCCATTCCTTCTCTCCCAGGGGTCCTTGCACCCCACACATATGGGAGCTGTCCCTTGAGTCAGGGCACAGTGCCATTGGCATTACCCAAACTGGGATGCCCACGTGTAGTCTCCAATTCCATTCAGCTGGAGGAGGGACCCCTGGCAGGATGCTCACAAGCCTCTTCCTAGAGCAACAGCCTCCTCTACCAGGGAGACTTTTGAGCCAGCAGACTCCAGGCTGAGCCGAGGGCCATGCGTGGGGATCGCTGTGAAAAATAACACAGATGGTCAGCTTCGCCATTTCCTGTACAACACATAATTAGGTTAGATAAGAAACTAGCTGTGTCTAAGTGCTATAAATGTCTATATTAAGCTATTTTGAAAGTGCCGAGCACTTTGACATTTGAGAGTTCAGAGTAATTGAGGTATTGAAATAAAATTGCTTCTGTTATTTAAAAGGTCATTATCGTCTTCAGCTAGATATATGAGGACTATTTTCCACTCTAGTGAGCCGTTCTCTCTGGCACAATTAGTATCGCTTGAGCAGAGGGCTGCCAGGGAGACTCCCACCAGGCAGCCGCTGCCAGAGAGGCTCAAGGTAGCCATTAAGACCCGGAGCACAAGGAAAGTGAAGAAAGAGAAGTCTCCACACCCAGAATCAGGCCAACCTTGGGAGAGCCATCACCACAGATTTGGTACCTACCCGGGCACGATCCCTGAACAGGTTCATACTGTGCAATTTTGTTTCATCTTCAAGGATGATATTATTGCAAGAATTGATATTATTCTTCATTGTAGATGAAGAAACTGAGGCTCCAGGTTGGCCATCCCCAGGGAAGCAGTAGGGGTGTGGCCAGTGGGACCAGGAAGGAAGGCCAGTGTGCAACTCTATGCATTGAGCACTGAGCAGGCTGTGGGGCTCTTTCCTGTGCTGGCAGCTTGAAGCCTTTTCCCAACCCAAGAGGAACCCTTTTCATTTCATAGGAGACAAAACTGAGACTCGGAGAGAGTTAAAAGCCAGAAACAGCAAGAAAGAGACTGGAAAATGCTCAAAGACAACAGCCTTTCAAGAAGGCCACCCAGAGCCTAACCCCTACACTCCATCTCCCAAAGCTCAAACAATTCTGCCTCCTTCTCCCATATACTGAACCTCGCCAGTCTAATTCCTTGTGTTTGGGGTTCCTCTCAAAGAACAGAGTGGCATCTGTGGCTCAGGTGGGACAGATTAAGACCTATAGCTCCTGGGAGGGAGTTCATCTGAGCAAGAGTGCTGGGTCCCAGGAAGCTGGATGCTGGCACACCAGGCCCTGAAGGGGTGCACATCACTGACACCAGGCCCCTGAGCCCCTCCATGCTTATTAATCACACAGCATTCTTGTGAGGATTTAAGTCAAGTCCAGATCTCAAACTACACTCTGCAAACATGACCACTGGAATGTTCCATTATAAAAATCAGACATGGCGGCTTTCTTCAATTCTCATTCAAGTCACCTCAACTTCCTTCTCACCTATTATTGTGGGAAATAAATAGAATTCTCATTTGGTATCTGAATTAACACTAAATTTTATCATTAGTTATTGTTAATTTAATACATCACAATTTTTCAAGCTCCCTCAGAGAGAAACTGGACTTCCAAAGGTGCCTTCATCTCAATTGGTATGGGATTCTCTGCACTCAGGAGGGAGGATGGTGTTTCTGTTTGTTTTGTGCAACTACAACAGAATATCTGAGATTGATTAATTTATAAAGAACAGAAATTTAATTCTTACCTTTCTGGAGGCTGGAGGTCTAAGGTCAAAGCGCTGTCATCTGGTGAGAACCTTTGTACGGCATCATCCCAGATGGAACGTAGAAGGGTAAGAAAGCACCACCTCAAGAGAGGCTGGACTCAGCCTCACACTCTTTCATAGTCAGCTTAATCCATTCATGAGGGTAGAGCCTGTTTTAGTCAGCTTTTTGCTGCTCTGAGAGACCTAACAAGAACAATTAGAGGAGGAAAAGTTTATTTGGGGGCTCAGGGTTTCAGAGGTCTCAGTCCATAGACATCAGGCTCCATTCCTCAGGGCTGGAGGTGAGGCAAAACATCATGGCAGAAGAGTATGGAGCAGGGAAGCAGCTCACATGCTGATCAGGAAGCAGAGAAAAAGACTCTACTCATCAGATACCAAATATATGCCCCAAAGCCAAAGCCACACACCCCAGAGCCCCACCTCCTCCAGCCATACCCTACTCGCCTTCAGTTACCACTCATTTAATCTCATCCGGGGTTAATTCACTGATTAGGTTGAGGGTCTCAGAACACAGTCGTTTCTCCTCTGAACTTTCTTACATTGTCTCACATGTGAGTTTTTGGGGGACACTTCACATCCAAACCATAACAGAGACCTTATGGCCTAAACATTTCCCATGAGGCCCCACCTCCCAACAATGGTGCACTGGGGATTAAATGAACAGCACATGCTTTTGGAGGAACTCATTCATACCATAGCTGATGATGAGGACAAGGCAGCCATATCATTCATTGGAAACAAACAGATACTCGTACAATGATATCCATAGCAACACTGTTCACAATAGCCACAGGTAGAAGCAACACAAGTCTCCACTGGCTACTGGATGGATGCAGAATATGTGGTAGATGCACACAATGGAATGTCATTCTGCCCAAAAGGAAGGAAATCCTAGACTTCATGCAACATGGATGGATGGACAGAGGACATGATGCTCAGTGAAATAAGCCAGTCACAAAATACAAATACTGTGTGATCCCCCTTATGTGAGTTATCTAGGACAATCATATTCATAGAGACAGAAAGGAAGGGAGCTATTATTTAATAGATATGAAAGTTTAGTTTGGGTTAATGAAAAAATGCTGGAAATGGATGGTAGTGATGTTTTTATGACAATGTGAATGAACTTAAAACCATGGAATTGTTCACTTTAAAATGGTTAAAATGGAAAAAATTATGTTTTGTATATTTTACACAATAAAACAAAATTTTTAAAAGACAAATATGCACTCTAGTCAGGTCAATCCTACAGCTGACCTGTGTAGCATATTGGAAAGCTCAAAGGATGGGATGCCAAGTGACCCACTGGACATTTGTCTTACTGGGGTTCATTCATTGAAAATCTTGATCTCCATGATTCAAGATGTTGCAGAGCTGTCGAGTCACACAGAGTTACTAGGAAGAGCACACAGCTTGGCTGAACATCACTCACAGCAGGGTCAATAGAGACATGACATCACTGGAGGATGAAAGGCAACTTGATCCGGATGCAGAACAAGAGAGGGTGAGTCAGGCCAGGGTGTCAGGCAACTGAGACACTTTTGTTAAATAGCTAGGAAGGACTAGAGGGTCTGGCCCATCCTCAAAAAGAGCACTTTAAAAAATATGTGCTGAGAAGCTGGGGTGTAGCTCAGTGGTAAAGAATGTCTTTAGTGTATGCAAGGCCCTGGTTCAATCCCCAGCACTGTATTAATGAATATGTTGTATTTGGAGAGAAATAGTACACACCAGGATTACCCTTTGCCAACTATAAGTAACTTTCAAACATAAATGACTCTCATTAACTTGTTTCAGTGTTGGGATTTCACCTGGGAAGATACAATATTATCTCTTATAAAATTATTTTCATTTCTTTTGTGGTGCTGGGGATTAAACCCAGGATCTCACATATGCTAGGCAAGTCCTCCACCACTGAGCTACACCTCACACATGCTAGGCAAGTCCTCTACACTGAGCCCCACTCCTTTATAAAACAACATCCGGCCTAGACACACTTCCTTGAAACTGTCTAGCCATTATGGCCAGGTATCTTCTTTTTTTTTCACTTTTTTATGGTTTGTTCTATTTAGTATACATGACAATTCATTTTGATTCATTGTACACAAATGGAGTACAACTTTCATTTCTCTGGTTGTACATGATGTAGAGTCACACCATTTGGGTGTACATAGGGTAAGGACATCTGTCTCATTCCACTATCTTTCCTACCCCTGCCTCCTCCCTCATCTCATTTCCCTCCACACAATTCAAAGTTCCTCCCCTGCCCCCATTATGTATCATCATCCACTTATCACAGAAATCATTTGGCCTTTGGTTTTTTTGGGATTGGCTTATCTCACTTAGTCTGATATTCTCCAACTTCATCCATTTACCTGCAAATGCCATAATTTCATTCTTCTTTATGGCTGAGTGATATTCCATTGCGTATATATACCACAGTTTCTTTATCCATTCATCTATTGAAGGGCATCAAGGTTGTTTCCACAATCTAGCTATTGTGAATTGAGCTACTATAAACATTGATGTGGCTGCATCACTGTAGTATGCTGATTTTAAGTCCTTTGGATATAGGCCAAGTGGGAGAGCTGGATCAAATGTTGGTTCCATTCCAAGTTTTCTAAGGAATCTCCATACTAATTTATAGAATGGCTGCACCATTTGCAATCCCACCAGCAATGCATGGGTGTACTTATTTCCCCACAACCTCGCCAACACCAGTTGTGGCCTGTATTCTTGATAATAGCCATTCTAATTGGAGTGAGATGAAATTTTAGAGTGTTTTGATCTGTATTTCTCTAATTACTAGAGATGTTGAACATTTTTTCATATATTTGTTGATCAATTGTGTATCTTCTGTGAAGTGTCTGCTCAGTTCCTTAGCCCATTTATTGATTGGGTTATTTGTGGTTTTGATGTAAAGTGTTTTGAGTTCTTTATAAATTCTGCAGATTAGTGCTCTATCTGAAGTGCATGTGGTAAAGATTTTCTGTCCACTCTGTAGGAAAAAACATTTTAGTTTGAATCCATCCTATTTATTGATTCTTATTTTTATTTCTTGTGCTTTGCGAGTCTTGTTAAGGAAGTCTGATCCTAGCAATACTATCAAAAGCACTATACCTATTCAATGCAATTCCACTTAAAATCCCAATGATGTACCTCATAGAAATAGAGAAAGCAATTATGAAATTCATTTGGAAAAATAAGAGACCCAGAATAGCCAAAGCAATCCTTATCAGAAAGAATGAAGCAGGAGGTATCACAATATCAGACCTTAAACTATACTACAGAGCAATAGTGACAAAAATGGCATGTTATTGGCACCAAAATAAGCAGGCAGACCAATGGCACAGAACAAAAGAAACAGTGACAAGCCCAAATAATTATAGTTATCTCATACCAGACAAAGGTGCCAAAAACGTACAAGGGAGAAAAGACAGCCTCTTCAACAAATGGTGCTGGGAAAACTGGAAATCCATATGCAGCAAATTGAAACTAAACCCATATCTCTCACCCTGCACAAAACTCAACTCATAATGGATCAGGGACCTAGGAATTAGACCAGAGACCCTGCACCAAATAGAAGAAAAAGTAGAACCAAATCTAAATCTTCATCATGTTGGCTTAAGGCCAGGTACCTTCTTAAGGAGTTGAGAACATTTTCTCCCAGACCCAAGAATTGGCTGTAGCTTTCTGATATATACTTCTGGGCACTGCTGGTGAGTTCTGAATCTCTGGGGCCAGCCCTCGGATGGTCCCTTGGTCCATGGTGGTCCCGTACTTCTTTAGAAAAATCTACCAGCTCCTTCTTATCCCATGAGGAGAAGCTTCTACAGCACCCTGAGGTGTGGACACCCAGGATTCCCATTATAGACAACCGGGCCTGACGGCAGCAGAGGTTCTGCCAGTGACCACAGTCATGTCACCACCTCCAGACAAGCATGTTATTTCAGGCTGGGTCTTTGATGGAAACTGGCAGAGGGGACTGCCAACAGGATAAATATAGCAGTGTCTTTTTGCTGAGTTGTGGAAGCTCTGGACAATGTGGTTTGTGGCAGAGGATTTGGATGATGGCTTTAGGGAGAAACGAAATCTATAGAAAAAAAGAAAATTTCTTCCACATGGGTTGTGTTTCTTTATTTTTCGTATCAACTCGTAGCATTTCTAAGTATCAAGAAGCAATGCAAGGTAGTGGTTTTTGCAGTTTTTTGTTTTTTTATTTTTGTTTGCTTGTTTTTTGTTTTGCGGTGCTGGGAATTGAAACCAGGGCCTTGTGGTTGTGAGGCAAGCACTCTACCAACTGAGCTATGTCCCCAGACCCAAGGCAGTGGTTTTTGACAAGTAGTAGGGAGAGTGTGAGGGCAAAGAGATGAGGGCCTGCCCTTAGTAGGACTCAAGTGTTCCAAGAAGGAAAGAAAGCCATCATTTCATGATCTAGTTCCCCAAAGGAGGGCAGACTGAAGAGACAGATATCCCAGGGGAGCAAAGCCAGGGGCCAGGTGTCTGTGATGGGAATCCTGGGGTGTCCACACCTCAGAGGCCTGCAGAAGCTCCTCTTCTGTGGGACAGAAGGAACTCATAGGTTTTTCTAGAGAAGCACGAGATAATTAAGGATCAGCCAGAAGTTGGCCCCACAGACTCACAACTACCCAGCACCACACAGAAGCACCTGGCAGGGCTTGGGGACGCTCCTTGGGCACTAACAGGAGCTGACCTTGGGGAGCAGCCACAGTGCTCCGTAAGTTCTCAGGTCATATTGTATTAGTAGAGGGTTTTATTTCCTGTCTCCACTGAGAACACGCTGATGGAAGAGCTAGCCCTGGATGCTAGACCTCCCAGCATGGACTTCCAGCCCTCGACTTGTGAGGCAACTTGTCTCTAAGTTACAGATCTTCAAGGATACCAACCCGCGTGCCCGTCCCTCCCTGCAGCATCCTCATTCACCGCTACTGACCTGTGAGGCCTGAATCGGTTCACGAACAGGAGCTGCCTTGCCCTCTCCTCTGGAGGTGGGCTTGTTCTCCACAGGAAGGTGGTTCTTTAAATTTTGTTGACTCTGGCTATTTTTCAAATGAGTAAATTTCAGCTCAGAGAGCCGAAATGGCTTCCCAAATGGCAATGGAAAACAGGTGAGGTTTTGGATGAACTATTCTGACTTTAAGGCCAATGTTCCTGTTACTGGGAGAAAAAGCCAGAACTGCGGCACAAGAAAATAAATTGTGCATGAGGAAAAGTAATTCCAGATACCAAACCCCATTCGGGGAATCTAATCTGGTACCCAGACCGGGGAAAATTGTTTAGACACACTTATTTAGTTTAAGATTTGTCAATGGTATATGACATACATAATTGTTTTACTTGCAGACAGAATCAAGGGACAGGAAAAGAGGGGAAGGGAGAGAATAGAATAAAAAGATGGAGATTTGGACTAAGGTTGGATTAGGGAAAAAATACATGGGAGTGTAGAGGAAGGGAGAAATAACTGAACTGTGGAGGAGAAGGGGAACAGAGGGTCATGTGAAGAAACCAAGGTCTGCATGTCCTCAATGATGGTCAACCTCAAGTTGCATGGTTGCTGCCCAGAGTCCACAGAGATGGGAGAGGAGTGGCAAGAAGGCTCCTGAGCTGAGGATCAAGATGAAGACAAGGAAACAATGTGCCCCTGAACAACCAAGTTGGTTAACTGAAGAATTTCCTGGATGAATAAACTCCTTGACATCTCTTCCATCCTGTCACATGCTGTCAAAGGTCAAGCTGGCAATGAATGCAAGGAGTTTGTAAGTTAGCAATGTTCTGTATCTTTACTCAAATATCTGGAATGAACCATGTGGACAGCAATAAAATGCATAATTTCCTAATCTTCCAAAATAAAACAAGATTTAAAAGTAACCACCCACCAAGCTACCTTCATTGGGAAAGAGAAAGTGAAGAATTCCAGAATTTAGGGAGGATTTAAAGTAAAGGGCATTTTTTTTTTTTTTTTTTTTTTTTTTTTTGTGGTGCTGGGGATTGAACCCAGGGCCTTGTGCTTGCAAGGCAAGCCCTCTACCAACTGAGCTAAATCCCCAGCCCCATAAAGGACTTTTCAATGCAGTACATCTTTTTGCTCTTTCTGTGATCCCATGAACATGCCAAAGCACCCTTTTCACTGAAGCTTTTATCCCACTTACAAATGGCCTCCACTTTCTCATGATAGAACACAGCCATCTCAGAAGGTGGATGTGAGAAAGTCACGGAGCAGCCCTCCCTCCTTGGTCACCATTTGAGATCAGATTTGAAACCCTTTTAATTTCACTTGAAACCTGTGGCCCCACTGTCTGCTATGGTCTCCCAGGGCCTGATGTTCTCTGGGTCATGGCGCCTTCTTAGAATGATAGCTGCAAGCAGATGGTATTTATAATCCAGAAATATCCCTGCCTCTGTCTTTGGCAGATTCTTGTCCTTCATGAGGCCTCTACTCAGATGGCCACTTCCTTCCAAAGCATGTCCTGAGCCTTCCTTCCTCTGGTTTCCCTGGGCATGTTGGAACCAGTCCATAATCAAAAGAGCACAGCATTGGAACTGGTCTACTCGAGTTTGAGTCCAGCTCTGCAACTTAAGGTGTGGACTTGGGAAAGTCAATGTTGATGACTGAACCTTAATTTTCACAGCCAGACAGAAGCAATAATGCCACCTGCCTTTCAGGGCTGTCAAGAAGTTCTCAGAACCCCACCAGACCCATGAGAACTACTCTGTGAACAGGCACCGTCATTAGGATGGTGTGCCCATTAGCTGTGTTCCTTTGTGAAAATCTGAAGATGTGGATTCAGTGCCTTACACAGAAGCACTTGGAAAAGACTTGTGGCACAAGAGGTGGACCTCTGAAACAGACCTGAGGAGGTGAGCTTGTTGTACCTGACGATTCGACCCTGTGCAAAGTTCACCCAGCATGCCTCGGAACTGACCCAGCTTCTTCTAGTTGGGGAGACAGGGAGCACCAACTGCCACCTTCCACTGGATGTGCCCCATCCATCCTCCCATCATGAGGCCAGAGCACTTCTACTTTCTGGGCTGGGAAAGCAAGCACTGGGCAAGAGGATGGACACAAAGGGGTACAGGAAGGAGTAGAGGAAACCTGAATTCTGACTTTAATGACCACTATTCTGTGACCTAAATTCTCTTTAAATCATGTTAGTATCTGTCAAATGGCAGGAAATGAAAATGGACTTTGGATAGACAACATGTAGGGTCTCTGGTAGTTACAACATTCTATAAAGAGGTCATGTTCCTAAAGACCAAGTTCTATGGTATGGCTGAGTGTCCCCCAAAGGTCTGTGCGTTAAAGACTTGGTCCCAGGGTGGTGCTATTGGGAGTTGGTGAGACCTTTAGGAGTTGGGGCCCAGTGGGAGGTGATTAGGTCTTGGGGATTGTAGGACCTCATTCTCTTCCTTTCTTCCTGGCAGATGATGTGAGTGGTTTTGCTTTGCCCCATGCTTCTGCCTTGATGTGCTGCTCAAACCAAAGGCCCAAAGCAAAAGGACCAATTGATCATAGACTGGGACCTCCTGAATCTTGAGCCAAACTATCCCTTTCTCTTTATAAATAGATTGTTTCGGGTACTTCATTATAGTGAGGGAAAGCTGATTAATATACCAAATCTGTCTTCTGGAGACTGGGGAGGCCTGCACGGTCACCTCAGGGGAGACATAACTTGTCAGTGCTCGGAGAGTCTCCACTGGGCACCCCTTCCTGTGTACAGGAGCAGACCCCGTCTCTCCTTTGGTTGTCTCTACATTGATATATCAAAGGATGCCCAGAGGCCTCACCTGTGCTATAGGGCTCGAGCACTCCCTGCTTCACCGCAGATTGCCACCGCCATACTGCAGTGGGTGCTGCTCCCAAAGCCAGCAGCTGTGTCTGAGACATTAGGCAGCAGCCCTGCCTGGGCTTCCTGATCCTCAGGCTTTTGCTCCAGATGCTGCCAAAGCCAAAGCTGTGTGGCTGGCTACCCATGGGAACCCTGCCAGGCCCAGACACCTGGTCTCAGCTCACCGTGGGCCCTGACGACCGCTGCTGCTGTACTGCCTACCCACGCACAGAGCAGCCCCTCTTGGGGTGTGACGCCCACACCACACTGTCACTGGCTCTCAAAGTGGTACCTTTCTGTTACCATGGCCTGAGAAAGCAGAGAGTGCAAATTGGGACTGGCAAGGAATGAAACCAGACAGGAGGCAGAAGCCGGTTACAAAGGGCTTTGGCTACTTCCCGAGGTGTCCGGTCTGTGTCCTGAGGACAAATATTTATGCAGGGAGGGTTGGTGACATGGCCATTTGTTCCCTCTGGCATCATTTTGGGGGCTAGAATCAGGTGGCAGAGAGAAATCAGGGGAGATTAGTGTAGTAGTCCACAAGAGAGCAGAGCTAATGGAAAGCAAAAACCACGTGAACAGAGAGGACTGGAAAGTGCCATATCAGGGGAAAATATAACAGATAGAAAATACAGGACATAGAAAGACTCTAGCGCTGGTACATGAGATTTCTGAACCTCTCCATCTTCCTCTGCCATCAGGGTAGAATAGCATCAGTTCAATGAGATGAGGCTGAAAACATGCTCTGCAATGTGCCTGGCTCCTGGCATTTTCCAATAACAGTCAGCTGTAATTCCTCATCTCCAGGGAGGCCAGCCTCACAGCATCAGCTGTAGGATGAATGGTGGAGTTCTTAACAGGAGGTCGGGCATTAAAGGTCCATTTGCTTCTGAGAAGCATGATGGATACTGATAGGGAAGGGCCAATGGGCAGATATGAAACTTAGGAGAGGGTCCAGTTGGAGCCATTGATGTAGAATCTTCAGGACGCAGCTGGACTGTGGTCAGAAACATAGGTGTGCTGGCTGGAGGTGGTGGCACATGCCTGTAATCTCAGCATCTCAGAGGCTGAGGCAGGAGGATGGCAGATTCAAAGTCACTCAAAGCAACTTAGTGAGGCCCTGAGCAACTTAGTGAGACCCCCTGTCTCAAAACAAAATATAAAGGAGGGTTGGGGATGTGGCTCAGTGGTTAAATGCCTCCTTGTTCAATCCCCGGTACCAAAAAAGGAAAGACACATAGGTGTGAATGCAGAGAGAAAGAGCACTAACAGTGGAACTTAAATCTGTCACTGAAGGGCTGACTAGAAAAATAAACACCAGGGATGAAGATTATGTGCTGTTCAAAGAAATATTAGGAGGTGCACTGCATGACAAAAGTCAGAGGAAAAGGTCACCTGTGTCAACAGGTGCAGAGAATGTCCTCTGTAATAGAACACCTGCTCAGCAATGATCCTGGAAGTCCACAAGCAGAGCAGCGTGCAAAGAGCAGCCAGCAGAGGTCAAGAGGCCAGCGGGGGACGGCAGGGAGCAGAGTCTGATGGCATAGGAAAGGAGCAAGGCAAGGCTGACAACTCAGGAGATCTGTCCAGGTTGAGAACATGTCACTCTAGAGACTGAGTTGAAAATGTGCAGAAAACAGAGGGGCCAGGAGATCCCCAGAGAACCAGCAAATGGAATCCTGGTGAGGCAGAAGAATGAGAAATGGAGTAGAGAAAGGAGCAAGACATTGCTAAAAATTCCAAACTGACTATGAGCAGAGCCGGCTGAAGTCACAGGGCACTAAGAACTGGGGCACAGAGAGAACCTGGAACTTGCTCTGGAGCTGAGGAAAGAAAGGAATGGAGGGGACCCTGCAGAGGGGAAGAGGGACAGACCCAATTCCTTAGCTGACCCAAAACCAGCCCTTCAGGAGACCAGAGATGGCAAGGTGGGAAGAGGTAGGCTTCCTGCAGCCAGAGTGGTTGGTAGGGTGGGGGTGTCAGAGTTAACACACTTGGGGAGGTCCTTAGCTGGAAGTCATGAGCCCAGGTCCCAACCGGCAGGTCCTTTCCCACCTGTGTAGCTCCCCACTTCATCACAGTGCTCTCTGGGGACCTCACACCATGTCTTTTAAGGGCCCACATCTTGTGGATCATGGGCCCTTTTAGAAAACTAAAGAGGACACCCGATCCTCACAGACATGACATTTGTGTTCTGCACAAATATGCCTGGGTGTTGGTGGTTCCCTAAGATCCAGCCACACTCCCAGTAGTCAGAAGCGTCAATCATACACATAAACAGGAAGGAATCCCACCCAGCTGCCCCGGCAGCCAGAAAGCTGTAATAAAGCAAAAGAGAATGCCATTTCTTTGAGCAGCAGCCACAGCCCCCACACAGACCAGCCACTAATGAGCTTTTTCGTTTGTTGATGGCGGACACTTGTAATAAAGTTTAATGTGAAAGAACAAGGTGTGTTTAACGAAAGCTGTAAACATCTCTAATTCTATTTAAAACTATAGGGTGCAGTACATTAACATTTAACAATCAGACACTAAATTGGTGTGGAGCTAATTGAGCTGTGTTTATTAGCAAGCAGGCACCAAGTCATCTTTAACCAATGACAACAGAAGGAGGGAATATGGCCAGGGCCACCCCCCACTTCCCGTCCTGTGCATTCATTAAGAGTCTTGTCCAGATTGTCACACTATGGAAGGATGTATAGCACTCTGGAAAAAAATAAATGGAGTCAACCAGACTCAGCTCTTACGTACTTAGTGAATTTTTCCCCCAAGAAAATAAGCCACTTTTTAAAATGAGAAATATACAATTCATTCAGAATGAGCAATCCTCTGTTCTACTTGACCTCGTAGAGTTCACGCTGCTGAGCCCTTCCTTTGAGAAACTCCCAGGACTGGCTTTCTTCTGGCTCTCCTAATTCTCCTCTGATTGCTTCATCTCCTCTGGTCACCTTCTCTGGCTTCCTCATCTGCTTTTGGGACCTGCTGTCCTGGGTGCTCCCCATCACTTAAGTCTAACCACTTCCTTTCTCATTGGGTGGACTTGCCCTAGGAATTTTGCCCCTTGTCAGGACTCCAGCTTTAGCTCATATTCTGAGGACACCCAATCCCTGTGATGGCCTCTGAGTCCACATTTCTAATAGTGTATATCTTTGCTACTCAAAGAAGCATGGACATTCCCCGGGGGGTTATCTAAAACTCAGAATCCAGTCTCCCCGTAGACCTCCTAAGCCAGGACCCACAGTTGACCAAGATTGCAAGTGTTTTGTGTACACCTTAAAACTTAGGGAACACTAATCTGTGTGCCCATCTGTCTGGACACTCTATTGTAACTCACACTCAGCAAAACCATGTTGAATACAGATCCTTCCCCCAAACCATGAACTTCTACTTGGTTTTCCTTTCCAAAGAACAGTTTCTTCCCTGTGGGGCTGGGGGTTGGTATATGGTTCTGGGTGGGGTCATCATCCCTACCATTTGGCTGGTTACCCTCTGACCCACGTCCTCTGTGTCAGGAAGACTGGAAGGACATCATATTCCTTGAGGAAGTCATCCTAAACCTTAGGGTCAAGAACAAAAAAATGTTCCCTGGGATCCTGATTCTGTGCTTACACGATGGTATTATTCCTGCTTCTCTTTTGGTCTCTGACATTCTCTGCTTGGCAGGAGAAGTTGCTGTAGGCAGATCTTCTATGCAGTATCCTACCTTCCCCACCCACGGGAAATATGGCTTCTTTCTCCCAAGGCTTCTGATTAGTCCAGATGTGCCACATGCATGCTTTGGACCATATTATGGCCAGCAGCATGAGTTCTTTTCTTGGATCAGCCTAGGTTACAGTCATATCTATCAAAGTGATAAGAAAGGCCATGAATAGTCTTGAAAAGTGGATCTTGGGGTTTATTAATGTGTGGGCCAACCCGTGCTATTTTGCATTAAAAACTATGAGAAGCCCTATGTCATTTTCACACCAATAAGAATCAGAAGGTGGCAGGCCTGGCTTCTTCTTCTTTTTCCAAGTGCTGCTGTAAAGAGGTGATCCAAAGGAATCCCAGCCCTTTCCTCCATTATGGCTTTGGGCTTGACATGGCAAGATAATTTCATTCTGGTGTGATTTCATTATCCTTCCTTGCTTCCTACAACAGTTCCATGACAACCCTGGCCTAAGTCAAAACTTACCACCATATTTGAGCTTACCCGCACTCTGCCTGTAGGAAGTCACTATACTCTGAGCAACATTTGTTTTATTTAATCTTCTTTAATTAGCAATTGTCCGCTTTGAAAATGAGTCATCTATAGTTATTCTTACACTAAGAACAAATTTAAGAAGTTTTTCGAATTTCTTGTTGAATGATTATGTTTCCCTTCAGTTTCAGAAATGTCAGTACATGGTCTGTTTGATAGAGAATGAGTGAATAGACACAATTTTTAAGTTCACAATGGCAAGAATGGCAAAAATTGTCACTTCAAACAAGAACTGGGTTCAAATCATCCAGTGCCTCCCATTGTGAGCAGAACTTGAATGGTTTGTTCCTGGAGATGAGAGTGAGGAGGCCCTATGTGACTATGGTCTATAGCTTCCACTACTCCATGAGAAGCATTTTCAGTAGGAGACGGTCAGCAAACTGCACACCTTGGTTCAGATTTGTGCAGCTATGAGCAGAGTTTGGCAGAAAAATGTTGAAATGAATCTATGGCAAAAATATATTTAAATTGACTCCTAAAAACACATGCTGTTCTTAGTGGAATATGTTCATTTCCATATATGATGACCCTACACTCTCATTAGATTTAAAAGGTTGGATTTGGAGGCCTCAGGGCCTCAGAAGGTATTGCCTTCTACCCCATCATCCCCCCCAACATCCCCTCTTCACATGCCCTGCTCTCCCTCCCTCTTAGAACCCTCTATGCCCACCAGCCCATATAGTTCTTTGTGTCTCCTTTTCCCCCGAAACACTATATAACTATCTGCTGTAACATTGCCATGATAATATATTTCCTGTGATAATTATAATATGAAAGTTATAAGTTGTCCTCTATATAATTATAATATGAAAGTTATAAGTTGTCCT
>JAJEJO010043235.1:12346-23181 GCA_020662805.1 Glaucomys volans | reverse complement strand
AAAAAAAAAGGGGGGGGGCTGGGGATGTGGCTCAGTGGTTAAGCACCCCTGGGTTCATCCCCAGTATCAAAAAAGGGGGAAAAAATCAGTTCATACAAGTCTTGGGTCTTATTTTGTACACTGCTTTCCAACACTGATGAGATCCTAGCCAAATGCATAAAAATTCAGTTTTGACACCATCACCACTTATCTATCCTCCACTGAAGCAAAGGCCACAGAGCCCCAGCCTCAAGCTCACTGATGAGGTTCAAGGAGACATCCGCACCCCTTGTGGGCTGGCATCATTTGTTGCCCCTTCTTTCATCTAAGTGTTCCTCCTGCCACCCGAGGCCTTTGGGAGCATGCAGCCTCATGGCTGAGGGATGGCTCTGGAACTCCATGTCCAACTCCGTCACCTCCATGTCACCTCCCTCTCTGAGCTCTACCATCTTCATCTATAAAACGGGAGTAACGACACATCCCCCTCAAAGGCAGGCCCGAGATGCCTCCCGTCCGGTCTTGGGGCAGCACTGAGTAACGCCTCCCCTCCCTACTCTCCTCACTATCCTACACGGCAGATCTTAAACTAACCAATCCCAACTCCTAACAGAGTCCCGGCCTCCGTCACGTCCAGATCGCCAGCCTCATCATGGAGGTTCCTACTCTCTCGCCAGATAGCTCTTCACCCCTCCGTCTGCCAGCCACCCCTGCCGGTTCCAAACTGCGGAAAGTGCCGCAGTGACAAAACCTTGACGTTTGAAGGTTCAGAGTCCTTTACAAAATGAAAGCCTTGTTCTTCCGCGTCCAGTGGCCTCAGCAATGCCACTTCACCTCCTGCTGGCCTTAGGATCTGGCCGACGGGGACACCTGCGAGGCCGAGCAGACCTCTGAGTCCTTATCCAGCTCAAAGATGAGAAGCAGGCAGACAGCCAGGATGAAGGGGAAAATCCTCCTCCCAGAAAATTCAAGAACCTGGATCACAGACCAGCAGTGACACTGCCACCCGGGCTACTTCATGGGGTCACTGCAGAAGCCATTGACTTAGTGGCTGTTGTAGTCAGCTTTTTCACTGCTGTGACTAAAGGGGCCTGACCAGGACTGTGAAGGAGGAAAAGTGTATCTGGGGGCTCAGTGTCAGAGGTCTCAGTCCACAGACAGCAGGCTCTATTCCTCAGGGATGGAGGTGAGGCTGAGCATCATGGAGGAAGAGTGTGGTGGAGGGAAGCAGCTCACATGGTGATCAGGGAGCAGAGACTCCACTCTCCAGATACAAATATACACCCCAAAGCCACGTCCCCAATGCCACCTCCTCCAGCCTCACCCACCTGCCTCCAGGTACCACTCAGCTAATCCCATCAGGGGTTAATCCACTGATTGGGTTCAGGCTCTCACCACCCAGTCATTTCTCCTCTGAACCTTCTTGCATGTCTCACACGAGCGTCTGCGGGACACCCCGTCTAAACCATAGCAGTGGCACACACACAGAGGCAAGGGAAAGGACCGGTGGCTATAAATACAGCATTTTCAGCCCCGATGACAGAAGGCAATGATTATGCAAAAGTCTCAGGATAAACACTAGAATCTCTGGGAAAGGCTGCTGCAGTTGGTGAGGGTCTCCCCTCGGGCTGTCGCACCCTTTGGATCCCAGCTCTGACGGAACATGGGCTCAAGCAAACGGCAGCCACAAAGGGAAGCCTGCCTACAGCCCCACAGTGCTGCCCACCCCAGGCAGGGTCGAGACACTGATGCAGCCACCTTTGAGTGGTCTTCATAAGTCACCAAACGACTCCAAGCATCACCTCCCCAGTAAGATGAGCGTCATGGTCTAGATCTCCTGGGTTGTTAGAGTTACCCAATCCTCGGCCACCAAGGACACAGTAAGGCAGTCTGGCTCCATGAGGGCCATTCCGTTAAGCCCTAGGAGCAAGCACCTTCAAGTATCAACATGCATAGTCACCAATATGCTTTGCACACTTATTCTATAAAAATAGGTACGTCAGCTGGGCCTGGTGGCGCACACCTGTAATCCCAGTGGCTCAGGAGGCTGAGGCAGGAGGATCCACAAGTTCAAAGCCAGCCTCAGCCACTTAGTGAGGCCTAAGCAACTCAGTGAGACCCTGTCTCTAAATAAAATATAAAAATAGGGCTGGGGATGTGGCTCAGTGGTTAAGTGCCCCTGAGTTCAATCCCTTGTCCAAAAAAAGAAAAAAAAAGTATGTACGTCACATTTTTATACTTGCAGTGATACTCAAGCAGGCTGCGTTGTGACCCGCACCGTGGGTGGCATAACCGTACATCTGAGAGGCTGAATAACTTACTCACGGTGGCCAGGCAATGATGGAGCTGGAATTGAATCCTGGCAGATTCTGGGGCCTGGGGCCTCGGCCACGAGACCACACTGCCTCTCTGAGGAAATATGATTGACAGACACAATCATCTGGTGTTTCCTCCTCTCGGAGCCCATCCAAGGGGGCGAACGCTGGCTCTCTTACAGATCACAGAGAGAAGCGGGGTCAGGCTAAAGGATGGAGCACGTTTGTTTATATCAATTTTAAGACCATTATTTCCTGAACTGAACCATCAGCGCCCTGAAGGCGGGCACCCACTCACACACCGCCAGGGAAGCAAATGAGGGCAGGAAACAGCAGCTGCCCACGAGAGGAGAGTTTCTTTTCCTTTGTAAACACAAAAATCCACTCAGCTAAACGAGTGGAGCATGAGCAAATCGTAAATCAGAGACAGGGTCTTCTACATGTGGGTTTAAAGCTCAAGAATGTTAATGTACATAATAACATTAAATCTGAGCCAGATGTCTGAAGGCCTTCGGAATTCCAGATTGCTAAGGGGATCCCGGACGGAAACTCCCTGGCTGGGTTTGCGGTTCAGTCTGGATCGTAAAATGGCTGGCACCACCTGATGGGTATTTTCCCTCCAAAACTGAAGCTCCCGGCACAATAAAATCAAGGCCTGGGCCACACTCTTGTTGTCCCAACGATTCATGGAAGGAAACAGACCATCGTTAATTAGTTATTTATTCATATAAGTCTAACTAAAGTGCTGAACAAATTTAGCTTTCCTCCATATGGAGATATTCTTATCCAGAGCATTCCCTTAAACATATGTAACATTATATATGATAAACATCAAAATACACAAGCTCAAATCTGCAAGAATCCCTCTGAGCACAGTGCGAACACTCCTGAATTCATACATCATGGGAAACCACTCGCATCATTCAATTTGGGGGCGGGGAGTCAGGTGGTGATGGGGATTTAACCCAGTGATGCCCTACCACCGAGCTACACTGACAGCCCGTTTTTTAAAATTTTTGAGATGACTTCGCTAAGTTGCCGAGGCTGGCCTCGAACATGCAATCCTCCTGCCTTGGACTCCCAAGTTGCTGTGATTACAGGTGTGTTTCACCACACTCTGCTCATCATTTAATTATCATTCATTCATTCATTCATTCATGCTGAGGATGTAGAAGTTACTTTGTGTAACTCACATATGCTTCTGAGCACTGCTCAACTTGTATATCTTGGGGAACTACTCACATAGTTGAAATGTTATTCAGTTATTCACTTAGCTACTCATGGTGAGGATGTAGCAATGTTTTGTGTCAAGTTAAAAAACAATTTGGGTGGTGGGGGCGGTCCTGGTGATGGAACCCAGGGCCTTGCACATGCTAGACAAGCAGCTTTTAAAAGGTGCAATTCCACTGGGTTCTGGGCTTTTCACCATCTTACAGGTGAAGACAGAGGCTCAGTTTGATTAAGTAGCTTGTCACATGTCAAACTTACTGAGCAGTAGATCTCAGATTTTTTTAAAAAAAATTTTTTTTTTTTTGGATACCAGGGATTGGACCCAGGGGTGCTCAACCACTGAGCCACATCCCCAGCCCTTTTTATATTTTATTTAGAGACAGGATCTCACTGAGTTGCTTAGGGCCTCGCTAAGTTGCTGAGGCTGGCTTTGAACTCGCGATCCTCCTGACTCAGCCTCCTGAGCTGCTGGAATTACAGGCAGATGCCACTGCACCTGGCTAGATCTCAGATTTAATTGTAGTTTTGCCTGTTCCCATAATGCCCCCTGCTATCCTGTGAGCTGCTTCATCATGATGTTGATCCCTCTAACCATGTGCACAAAAATGAGACAGGAACTTTCAAATGCCTTCCACTAATGACAGGCATCCTGAACCTTCTCCTCACTAGCAATGCTGAGACGTCAAGACACAGTTGCAGAGGGCACTTAATAAGTGCTCAGACTTCTGCAGCTAAGTTTGAAATTCCATCGAGCCTGCGTTCCACAGAAGCGCTCCATGCCCTTCCCTCCGAGAAGCACAAAAGCAATAAGCAGAGGATAAAAATTACTCAAAGGATAGGAAGTGTGTTTGTCAAATTTATTGCCAGCTCCAGGAAGGAGAAACAAATGCGAAGACATCCTCTCTGCGAGACCATGTGTCTCTGTCTGGGTTACCAGAAGTATGGGGAGCACAGGGCCTGCAAGTTATGCTGAACAAAATTTCCAATAAAAGAAAACCAAATGGGAAACATATGGCGGAGTCAGAAGGGTGGGCCAGGCGGAGCAGAGCCAAGCAAAGTGACCTGGGATGTCTCGTGCCCGTGCTGGTTCTTAATAAGACGCGGGGACTGATGCTGCGCAGCCTGGGACCCCAGCTCAGCACTTAGGTACGTGTACTCCTGGCCCCACGGGCCCACTGTCGCTCAGCTCACGATAAGACAGCGCTCCAAAGAGCTGACAGGTCATCTTTAATTAAAATGCACTGGAAACCAGAGGCAGAGTTTGCACAAAGCAACGGCTGTTCTCCTAGTTAAGTTGCCCAACTTCCGCGCCTGCATGCTCTTCTTTGTATTCTCCTCCTGACCTGAGAGCTTTCATTGAAGGGAAGAGAATGACCGTATAATTTATTAAAAGATGAAGATTCTGGGGAGCAGGAGGGGAGAGTGCAAAGCCTGGGTAGTGGATCCAGAGAGTTCTGAGTCTGAGCCCAGACGGCCACACGCCCAGCACTCCTGGGAGGTACCTGAACGTCCGAGCCTTGGGCTCCTTGTCTTCAAATGGAGGGGCAGGAGGCTTCCCGCTGTGGGGGACAGCAGAGCAGCTCACCAGGTCTTGCAGGCTCTCTGCTCTGCTGGTGGGGGCACGGGAGCTGATGCTCCTGGTCTCCCAGTCTGCAGTGGGCGGGGCCATGTCATTCGTTCTAGCCAATAAGGAGCGCGGGGAAGAGAAGCAAGTCCCTCCCACACCAACTCCAAACTTCAGGTTCAAGAACATCCAGAGCTTTCTCTGTCCTTTGGCTCAGCAAGCAGTTATACTGAGCTAGAGGCTTCTGTGTCACCTGAGCGACTCAGCTGAGCTGGGTCTTTCCCCATCCCTGATCCATTTGCTGCACAAATAACCTGAGCTGGTAAGGAAACTTCATCTTCTTTTTAAAACACTAGGACTTGGGGACTGGCTACCTCTGCAGACACTATTGTCGGATAAAAGCCTCTTAAGATGCCTCCAAGTGCAGGACATAGAGGTGCCACCCTGTAATCCCAGCAGCTCTGGAGGCTGAGACAGGAGGATCGCGAGTTCAAAGCCAGCCTCAGCCACTTAGCGATGCCCTAAGCAACTCAGTGAGACCCTGTCTCTAAATAAAAAAATATTTTAAAAGGTGGGGAATGTGGCTCAGTGGCTAAGCCCCCTGGGTTTAATTCCCAGTACCAAAAAAAGAAAAGAAAAGAAAAAAGGATGCCTCTAAGTGCTCAGTAAAGGAGTTTGTTTTTCTCTAAGGAACAGCCATTTCTTCCAGAATGCTACAAGATGGTTAAGTTGTATATTTTTCTTCACATCATATGGAGAAGGAACTTAACTAAACTCAAACATTGATCAATAATATTTTCTCCTTTCCTTCCTCCCAGGTTTCACTAAAGATATAAAGATGATATTTGACAACCTTTAAGAATTTAACCCCTAAGAAACCAGATTTCCCTTTGTAAATTGCCCTCCAAACTACAGAATTTCTCCACAATGCAGATAAATAAGTTACTTTACAAGTTGCAGACAAAGCAGGAGTATATAGCGGAAATTAATTTATGAGCTATGCACTATTATGATTTAGGGCAGTATCATATTTTTCTTCTAAATAACTGGTATCAGAAGTAAAATAAAATATCACCAACAGGCTGGGTGTGGTGGTGGAGGCTGAAGCAGGAGGATCGTGAGTTCAAAGCCAGCCTCAGCAATTTAGTGAGGCTCTAAGCAACTCAGTGAGGCTCTAAGCAACTCAGTGAGACCGTGTCTCTAAATAAAATATAAAAAGGGCTGGGATGTGGCTCAGTGGTTAAGCACCCCGGGTTCAATCCCTGGTATGCATGCATGTATGCATGTGTGAATGAATAAATTATACTAACGGAAACAAAGAAACATGAATGAATGCAAGATACTCTGTCCTTTTCATTCAAGGACTTTGGTATCCTAGTAACAAAGACGGTGCTCTGTTCATACAAAGGCATGAGTGCCTGTATCCATGAATGAATGACAGATCTGTGAATGAATGACACACCCGTGAATGAATGACAGATCTATGCCTCTTCACTCAGCTCAGGAATTCTTCTGCCAGCATCTTTATTGTCACCCTTTCCACATGATTGAAATAAGCCACCCACCAGAGAAATAAATGGGGTTTCAAAAGCCAGACTTCGAAGAACCATCTTTTCCAGAAAATGGGAAACATTCCCGGACACTTATGGGAAAATTCAATACTAGGCCACACAAACACCACTCAAGGAAATTCGGTTCTGGGGAATTCACATCAGAAGTTTGACCAGAAGGTGCTCAGCCAGTTTTGCAAGTGAGGCCCACGCCTAAAAACAAAGCAAGCCTCTGTCCCCTAAACCAGATGCAGTGTCCTGGTCATATATACAACACCAATCATAAAATCATGGCACATCCACATGGAGAAAATCCTACATAAGCATTAAAAAGGTGCACACCTGTAATCCCAGAGGCTCGGGAGGCTGAGGTAGGAGGACTGCAAGTTTGAGGCCAGCCTCAGCAACTTAGCAAGATCCTGTGTCAAATTTCTTTTAAAAAAAGACCATAAACAGAATGTGTGACAGATACCATTGCCCTGTGTACATGCATGAACGCACAGATGGTGTGACTCTACTTTGTGTACAACCAGTGAAACAGTAGCTGTACTCCATTTGTGTTCAATGAATCAATAAGTAAATAAAAAAATTAAAAAAATAAACCTATGTAAAGGGAAATAAAAATACAAATTTATATAAACAGAATTTTTAACTCTAAAAAAATAAATCAACCAAACTGAAATAAAAAAAAAAAAAAAAAAAGACCATAGATACAGGTTAGTGATAAAGTACCCCTGGAACTAAGTAAATAGATAAAAATACACACAAACATATATGTACTTTATTCATATATTTATAATATGTATTTATATTTATTTTCAGTTATTGTAACTGAAGGAGTGACAGTTTTTAATCATACTTCATTTTAATTTATTTATCTTTCGATTTAAATAGTCACCTAAGGCTAGTGGCTACCACCGGCAACAAGAGGATGACCCCAGGTGGGTGTCCAGGATGAGCCTGTGGGCTGGGAAAAAGGAAGGGGAAGTAAGAGACAAGGACGAGAACGGCTGCCGGAACTGCAGGGCACCTGCCCGCACACCCGGGCTCACTCCCCCAGGCACAGCACACCCTCCTCAGGGGCAGGAGTCACAAACGGATGGCAGGAAACACTCCAGGTCCCGTGGGATGAAGTGTGCACCAGAGCACAGTCCCCGGCCGCGGGGGCCGGACCCCATCCCACCCAGACGGCACACTGTCCTTCCCACGCAGAGAGCAGCAAGGTCACCTTCACACGGGCGACACAGGAAGATGCCGGGTTACCATAGAGAATGAGGAGACGGCAGGCCAGGTCCACTCTGCTCTGACCTGACATCCTGGATGAGGACATCGCGTTATCGAGTGCTGCACCTCCGTGTCAACAGGCTTGTTCAGGAGGTCACCCTGTCCCCACTATCTTGATGCCTGGGGCACAGGAGTAGGGAAAGGAGAGTCTCTCGTCTTCTCTGCAAAGCTGGCATGATGTCCCCACTCTGGCCAGCGGCTGGAGGAACCATCGTAGCCACTGCGTGGGAATTTCCACGCATGCTCGGGTCTCTGGAATGGCTAACGGAAGGGGAGCCTCAACTCGTCCCCAATCCAGACTGCCTTCCCTCAACTCAGGGACATGGCAGAAGTCGCGCATCACCCACCAAAGGCCTGGGAATCACAGGAAAGCAAAATACCCTGACTGCCCCGCTTACTCTGCGGAGGCCAGGCGGCCCCTGTGGGGGTCTGACAGGGCGGTGCACCCAGAAGTCACACCTGGAAGATGGGCAGCCCCGGTTCCTCAACAGGAAGATCAGCTGCCAGAGTCACGGTCAGCAGCAGCCAGGACAGGAAACAGAGCTGGTCTTTACGGCACTGGCAAGCAGTTTTCCTGGAAGGTGGAAATGGGAGACCACGGCACGAACTTCTAAGACAGCTTTAGATGCTACGAACAATCAAGATACACAGATGTGCCTGGTGCGGTGGCGCCCGCCTGTCATCCCAGCAGCTCAGGAGGCTGAGGCAGGAGGATCACGAGTTCAAAGCCAGCCTCAGCAACTTAGCGAGGCCCTAAGCAACTCAGTGAGACCCTGTCTCTAAATAAAATACAAAATAGGGCTGGGGGTGTGGCTCAGTGGTTAAGCACCCCTGGATTCAAGCCCTGGTTGGAAAAAAAAAAAAAAAAAAAAAAAGATACAGACAAACACAAACCTGCTGCCAGGCCCATGAAGATTGGTCCTAGTTTCCACATTTCAAAACTTAATTGATGAAATTTTGTTCATTATCACTCTAGGATGGTTTGCAAATCAGAAACCTTTTCTAGCTCTTCTCTCATTTACACCTGCTAATGCTGCATCCCCCACACACAGTAGATGACATCACCTCCAATTTACACGTAAGAAAACAGGAGGAGAGGGTCCTGCTAAGGTCCCAGAGTTTAGAGCCAGAGGGCTCTGACGTCCCTAGCAGAAATACTTGCGGCATCATAGTGGAGGAATTCATCGAAATTAAAGCAGTGATTTTTGGCTCTTTTGCCTAGTATTCTGACTCTCATGAAATTCTGAAATTCGCTAGGCGCTGGGAAACTGGTTGGGGACGCTGCAATCTGCCACCCACACAGGACAGACACGGGCCGGTTCCACTTCACCTGTGCTCCATCCTTCAGCAGGACGCTTCGAAAACATCCCTGGGAATGCGAGTCACAATAAATGCTGGCGAGGATGTGGGGAAAGGCACACTCATACACTGCTGGCGGGGCTGCAGATTGGAAAGCGGTGTGGAGATTCCTCGGAAAACTTGGAATGGAACCACCCTCGGACCCAGCTTCCCACTCCTCGGTTTATACACAAAGGACTTAAAATCAGCACACTACAGTGATGTAGGCACATCAATGTTTATAGCAGCTCAATTCACAATAGCCAAGCTATGGAACCAGCCTGGGTGCCCTTCAACAGGTGAATGGATAAAGAAAATGTGGTATATATACACAATGGAGTATTACTCACATATAAAGAAGAATGAAGTTATGGCATTTTCCAGTAAATGGATGGAGCTGGAGATTATCATGCTAAGTGAAATAAGCTGATCCCCAAAAAACCAAAGACCAAATGTTCTTTCTGATATGCAGATGGTAACACACAATTGGGCCAGGCAGGGAAAAACAGAAGTTCATTGGATGAGACAAAGGGGAATGAAGGGAAGGGAGGGATGGGAACAGGAAAGACAGTGGAATGAATGGGACATCACTCTCCTGTGTTCACATATGAACACACGACCAGTGAGACTCCACACCATGTGCAACCATGGGAATGGGAAGCCACACTCCATGTATGTAGGATGTGTCAAAATATAGTATATTGCCACGTATATCTTAAAAAAAGGAGGGAAGGGAGGAAGCGAGGGAGGGAGGGAGGGAGGAAACATCCCTTGGGCATTTTCGAAGGAGATATGAAAGGAAGGAGAGGAAACAAACGAGTCCAAGTCAATAAGATTCAGCTGATTAAACCGAGATTCATGAAAACCTAGCGTTTCCCACTCCAAAATGGTACCAATGGCCTGATCATTACCATCAACAAAACAAACGTGCAGGACCGAGAGAAGTTTCCAGATGATTTCAGGCAGAGCCGACTGCTCCACGCTGACATGATGTGAAGTGATGTGATCTACAGAGCCAGGCTCCGTGATGGAGGGAAGACCGAGCTGCCCATGGGTGACAGGGGACACAGCCAGTTGTTATGGCGACAGCACATCAGTGGGTCTCAGCTGCATCCGGCTCATTCCTCGTCTTATAGATCGGGGACTCTGCCTGGCTGGGTGAAGCTATTAATAAATCTGGAAGGATGAGGATCGGGGTTCTCAGAGTTCTGATAAGGGATGACTCAGGGGCTTCTTCCCACCAGGACTGAGAATTCCTTCACCTTCAGTTCTATGGTTTTCCGTTTCCCCCACTGGGTCTGACTGTGAATATCTGTCTTTGGGGAAGAGGAAAGAGGAGGGGAAACAGCACCATGACTGGAAACCCGGATCTTTCTGTTTGTTTGTTTCACTTGCAGATGGTCACAACACCGTTACTTGATTCATTCCTTTTATGCGGTGCTGAGGTTGGAACCCAGCGCCTCACGCGTGCCAGGCAAGCGCTCCACCCCTGAGCCCCAGCCCAGCCCATGGACATCTTTACTTTTTAAAACATCAACGGCCTGGTATTGTCATCTCTGCAAGAAACTCTTGATCTGG
>JAJEJO010043233.1:15641-28474 GCA_020662805.1 Glaucomys volans | reverse complement strand
CTAGTTATAAGAGAAATGCAAAACAAAACCACCTTAAGATTTCATCTTACCCCAATTAGAATGTCTTTTATTAAGAATACAGGCAACAACAGATGTTGGCGTGGATGTGGGGAAAAGGGTAAACTCATACATTGCTGGTGGGATTGCAAGTTGGTGCAGCCACTTTGGAAAGCAGTGTGGAGATTCCTTAGAAAACTTGGAATGGATCCACCATTTGACCTAGCTATCCCACTCCTTGGCCTATGCCCAAAGGACTTCAAATCAGATTATAACAGTGATGTGGCCACATCAATGTTCATAGCTGCTCAATTCACAATCACTAGATTGTGGAACCAACCTGGAAGCCCTTCAATAGATGAATGGATAAAGAAACTGTGGTATATATACACAATGGAATATTACTCAGCCATAAAGAAGAATAAAATTATGGCATTTGCAGGTAAATGGATGATGTTGGAGACTGTCATGCTAAGTGAAATTAGCCAATCCCCAAAATCCAAAGGCTGAATGATCTCTCTGATAAGTGAATGATGATTCGTAATGCGGGGTGGAAGGGAGGCAAGAATGGAGGAAGGGTAGATAGCATAGAGGGAAGGGAGGGGTGGGGTTGGGGTGGGGGGGTAAGAATAATAAGAGAATGAGACAGACATTTTCCTGTGTACATGTATGAATGCACAGATGATGTGACTCTACTTTGTGCACAACCAGAGAAACAATAGCTGTACTCCATTTGTGCTCAATGGATCAAAATTAAATGATTTTAAAAAAAGAGCTCATTCTGTATAATGAATATTTTCAGACACATCCTGACCTAGTGCTTGATCCATTACCTAGCAAATTAAGCAATTCACTTTGGGGGATCAATACAACCATTAAGAAAAGTTCTGTGTCACAGAACTTTGCCAGAAGTTTACCAACATAGAAAGAGCTAGAAGGACCTAAAAGAGTCCAGAAGAGACATGTTTGAGACTTGGGTGTGGCATTGAATATATGAAGACAGGCACATTATGGACCTCTCTGAGCCTCCCTTGTTTCATCTGTAATTTGGAGCAATTGCCTTAGCTGATAGAGTCATTGAGAAGGTTCAGTTTAGCTTCCAATTAAAAAAGCTAAACTGACAACTGCCAAGATACTGAAAAGTCCTGTTGACTCTGAGTAGACAATGGTCAGTTTACTGTGGCATTACTGAGGGTCCTGGGGAGAGGCTGGGGTGGTCACAATGGATTTATGGGGTTTTGCTGACTATTAAGTTTTATCTCATTACAATAATACTACATATTTGTGAAAAATTGGAGGACAATATTAAAAATAGAAAATAATTTATAATATTACCACTCAGAACTAATACCTTTGAAAACTTTGGGGAAATGTATTCTATCTATGAGTTAATTTGGGGAAATAGAAGAGAAGCACAATTGTGATCACTTAATATTATTGGAACACAGAGGCTTAGTTTGTACAGGGGGAGATTTGGGTCTTGGGCAAGGAATACAGGGGAAGGTTGGGTTGGAGGCAGGTGAGGAGGATTTGGTACACAAAATAAAAAATATTGTTATCTTCCTTCTTTCTTCTTTGCAGGAAAACCATCCACAAAAATCCCACCTTTATTTGTCTTCCCTTCCTGCTCTCTGACCTTCTGATTTGATCAATTCTTTATACACATTGACATGATTTTCTAGGTACTCTCTCACCTCACCAAGAGATCAGAGGGTAAGGGGATCTGACCTTTCCCAGTGTAATCATTATATTTGAAACCTAAGTCACCTTCACCCTAGCTTAACCAGTAGTTCTTGGCATACTGATTTGTTATAGACACCACTTTAATTTGCAGCAGAGGGGCTCTCCACTCCCTTCTCTAACCTAAGTTAAAAGTAAAACTCTGAGGTTGATAAAATGTTCTACTTACTCTTTTTAATGGATTAACTACAGTTTTGAGCTCATGATTTGCATACTTTTAAAAAATCACCTCTATTTTATCATACTATGCAAGATTTCATACTCTGTTCAGAAATCAATTTATTTTTTCTTTCAGGGACAGTGCTGGGGATAGATCTGGCAGTTATCAGAATGTCAGAAAATCTTAAATGCTTTATTTCAGTGTTCTCATAATTGTCAGATTTCAAACCTGGCATTTCCATCTACCCAGGCCTTCTCTATATTTAAATCATAACATAAAAGTTTGATTGGCCATATTTTAAATTCTAACAAGTAAAATCTTACAAAGGCTTTGATTAAAAGAAAAAATGCATAGCATTGCTTCCTTACTGTGGAACTCCACTTACAAAGGTTATAAAATCCTTGGGGTTTTTTTGGTCTGTTTTGTGTATGTGTGCTTATTATGTTTTTGTCTGTGTCTATATATCATGCATGTGGTGTCAAAATTGGCATATAGATAAATGAGCACTCATAAATTAAAATTAAAAATGGATCCATACATATATATTTTTAAAATTAAGTAATTCAAAAAGAAGATCAGTTTAAATTGGGTAAACACATAAAGATGTCTTTAACATTATTAACTGGTAAGTTTTTCCAGCTTGTCAGATAATTTTGTTTATGTCTTGGTTTTTACCATTAAAATAAGTAGTTTTAACATAAATAGGATTAATGATAAATGTGCTTGTTACAAAGTTAAAGGACTATGACAAAAACCTAAAAACATCACACAGCTTAACTAAAATATATTTGAACAATAGATGTATTTTTGTAACTTGGTTAATGAAAAAGGATTGAAATTCCTTTGTTTCTATGTCTTCACTGAGAACCCAGTTTCTGGAATTAAGAATCTCTCGGGTGTGATCTACATGCAAACAGCCTAAGAGCTTCTTTGGTAAAGTCAAAAAATGTAAATGTGTAAGTAGAGAACGCGGAGGCGGTGCAGGAGACCCGGAGCAGAAACCCGTGATTGGTTTCACTGGTGCTTCCACCTGGGCCCAGGCGCAAGTCAAAAGCTCACCCCCAGGCCCACCTCCAGCTCGAGGCCACTTGCATACCAAGCTTGAGGCTCCCACGGTTGCGCCCGGTCCCTCATTCGCCTGTCCGGGCCTTGCTCTTTCTGGCTGTCCCGCAGCTCCCCTCGCTTCTTTCTCCTCCCCAGCCTCAACCCACCCTTTCCTGCCGCTCTTCCCGCTCCCAGGCCCACTTCCCAGCGTCCCCGCCCCGCCTCCACAGGCAGAGACCCTTACTTCCGAGTCCCGGAGCGGCACCGTGGGCTGAGCTGCTGCTTCATCGTAGGTTGGAAGAGAGGTGACCCTTGGTCGCCATCGAGCTTCTAGTCCCGCTGCTGCTGCCCTCACAACTGAGGCCCCAGGGCAAAAGGAAAACGGTGTGCACCGTGCTCGACCGCCCCGGGGCGGACTCGAGGCTCGTGATGCACCGGGATCCCATGGCCCCCTCCAGCAGCTCTCCCGTGGCATAGCACTGCCTGCAGCCAGACTGGCCGGTCAGCGAACGCAGGAGGGCTGCGTGTTCCAGGCCCAGAGCTGAGGGGCGGGTGACGGGGTCGGCCTCCATAGCAACTCACGCGTGGCGCCTTCTGCAGATTGTGACATCAGCAGCTGGGTGCTGGCTGGCCTTCCTACCTGCACGCACCCCCGCGTCTTGGTAGGGGGATCCCATTTCTTATCACCTTTATCAAATTTTTTAGGTTTTCCAGGCATTTTTCCTCAAAATATATTTCTTATGTTGAAGATTTGATCTTAACCGTTTGCTGTTGCTAGAATGTTTTGACCTTCCAAAAATGTGTTATGAAACAAGTGATATTTAGTGTGATTTTAATTCTGGGGTTAAAAATATGATTCCTTGTGCTGTGTAGAGACAGCAACTTTTTGCCTTAAATTGATTCCTTTTTGAGACCCTGTTTATGTTTGTTTTTCCGATTTTGGTACTGGGGATTGAACCTAGAGGCACTCCACCACTGAGCCACATCCCCAGCCCTATTTTTTGTATTTTATTTAGAGACAGGGTCTCATTTAGTTGCTTAGGGCCTCGCTAAGTTGCTGAGGCTGGCTTTGAACTCGCATCCTCCTGCCTCAGCCTCCCAAGTACTGGGATTACAGGTGTGCGCCACCTCTCCCGGCTGTGATTGATTCTTAAATGGTGACTAGTCATGTTCACAGTCTTATAACCAACACCTTAGGAGTTTTTGGGGGGGAGGAGTTTGGATTTTGATATCTTGGAAGTAAAGGAGGTAGGAGCCTCAATGTTTCATTGCACCAAATATGTTTTTATTTTTGTGCTCACTGCCACAGCATTTATACAAAAATTTTTTTTCAATAAGCCCTTAATTCCCAGATAAATCTCATAATTGGTAAGTGAGAATCGAACACAATGTGAAAAGGAGGTAAGAAAAATCTGGAATACAGCATCTTCAGTTAGCTTCAGGGGAAAAAAATTCATTAGCATCCTTTAGGCCCCTAATTATAGTCTAAATGAAGTATAAATAGAAGACAATTAAAGGATTATTAATTCAATTCTGCCTTTTATCACCTACATTGTCCCTGGCATGGTCAAATAAAATGTATAGAAGCAAGAATTACACTTTAATCCCAGCAGTTTGGGAGGCTGAGGCAGAAGGATCTCAAGTTCAAAGCCAGCCTCAGCAATTTAGAGAGACCCTGTCTCTAAATATAAAACAGGGCTGGGGATGTGACTCAGTGGTTAAGTGCCCCTGGGTTCAATATCCAGTGCCAAAATAAAAAGTGTATAGGAGATGGTTTGGACTGAGCACAAGCACTAGGTCCACCAGAGAAGGCCTAAATGGAGTCACGCATGCCAAGTTCCACACCACTGTGCTGAAATCAAGGTGTTTATCTTGCCTTGGAAGAAATTAGGAGAGACATAATAGCCAGATTTCTGAACAGTCTAATTTTAGCCTATACAATAAGGAAATCTGTGTTTTAATCTTTTCAAGGAAAATAGCAGAACTGGCCACTTCCCTTTTTCCTTTTTCAGCTTTCCACTGTTTTTGTTGTTGTTTTCTATGAAACCAAATTGCTCTGCTCAGTTCATTGAAACACTCATATTTTATGGAATGAGGTGTTGTCCAATTATCAAATTGCAAATAAAAGCTAATTAAGTTTTTAAAATTTGTTATAGTTTTGTCAGCTCTTGGTTAGGCATCATGGAGATATAATGAATTTTACTGTCAACTAATTTACATTTTAAATATATATCAAAATGTGAGAACAAAAAGATGGTGTTTGCCAAAGTACTAAATTTTCCATTAACAGTAATTATAATGAAGATAGGAAATGGAATGTTTGGAATTCTGTGGATTTAGAGAAAACCTTACAGAGGAAATGGGTCTAAATATGCATCTTAAAATAAGAATTTCCAGAATAACAATTATTTGTCTGATGAATAGCTAATTTCTACTGCCAAACTACAAGATTTTGTATTTTTCTTCCTTTTGCTTCTTAGCAGCAAGCACACTGGAAGCAGGACAGGAAAGCTAATTTTAGCTTCAAATTTCCTAGGAGAAGGAAGAACACATTGTGGGAGGGGCAACTGATCATGGTATTCCAGGTGCTTTTCAATTTCGCTTGTAAAATGGTTCTCAGATTCCAAATTTTGGGGCTGGGAATATAGTTCAGTTGGTAGAGTGCTTGCCTAGCAAGCCCCAAGGCCCTGGGTTCAATCCCCAGCACTGCCAAAAAAAAAAAAAGATTACAAATTTCACAATTTTGCTAATATTTCAATTTATATTTCACTCATTCAGACTGCTTTAGTAAATAAAGTTTATTTTTTATTAAAAAAAAAGTAAGTAAATCAAAGCAAAATTTGTGGAGGAGGAATTTCAAAAAGTCTATAAATTGGTTATATATAATTAACACAATCAGCTAAATTTATTTAAGAACTTTTCCTCTTTTTTGAAAGTTCCTAATCATCTGCTTACAAAAATGGATGAGGTCTTTTAGCAGACTCCTACCACATTTCATACTGCTAATAATAAGGATTTTTTTACAGCATTAATCTACTCTAGTTCCAACAAAATAATTTCTTGTGTCTGTTAAGTTTTGTTACTTAGATTAATTAATCTTAAAGGAATTAAGGTTTGTACAACTTTGGTTAAATGACAACTGCTATTTTAAAGTATTACATTATATTCCACATTCCAAATTTTTCTTTAAAAGCTAAAACTTGGCTAATATAAGAACATCAGTGTAGTGGTAATACTGTTAAAGTCTTTGAAGTATAAAATTAAACACAACATCTTACTGTTATGGGGCATAACTTAATAACAGACCATTCATCACTGAGAACTCCAAATTTGAGAGTCTTTATTAAACTGGCTGGCTGACTGTCTCACACAATGCCCCAAAAATAGCTATTGGGAGAACAGCCCCAACCATAGGGTTGCAGGAGTTCTTATACTAATAATCACGTTAATCCTAAGTGTCTGTTGATATGATTCAAAATTACAAACTTACATCATGAAATCATCAGCAGAGGGGGAAGTGGGTCAAAATGAGCCTTACCTAGGTACAAACTAAACAATGGTTACTAATGGTTACTAACATAGGAATCAGAAGAGAGCAATTTATCATCGTATAAGAATCACCATTTTGCATTGTTAAACATGTCATGCTAAGTGACTGAGGCAGGGTGTTCCCATAGGAGAAGCATTTCCTACTTAACATGGAGTCTCAGAGCAAAATGGAGTCTGTTTAGTCATTGCTCAGATAGCCTGGCCTGAAACATTTCTATGGCACCAGATCTGTCAACCTATCACATTACCAAGTTGATGCTCTCCAAACTAGTTTTCTCCAAAAGTGGTCTCCTACAAACTTATTTAAAAATAACAAATTAGTTAGAAATTTGTTATTTACTATTTTTTAATTAAGTAAATGAACACTATCATAAGTCATAAAATTTTGTGTTACTCTCTACACTGAGAGGTAAATTTAAATATATTTTTTACAGAACAATAAAGGGAGCCTGGTTTATTTAAATGTTAACAATATGAGATAGAAAAGCATTTTGCCACTTTTTCCACAAAGAGAAAGTTAAAAGCTCTCTCTACTTTTGTTTGATTCATGTTTTAGATGTAATGTTATATTATGTTAGCTAACATTAATAAAGACTCAGGAAACAATATATGTAAATTTTGTAAAATGATATTTAAGAAAGAGGCAAATATGAGTTTCAGAAGCAGAACACCTTACCTAAGATTTCTCAAGAGGCCAACTCACCTGAGTTAAAACTCTGCCTCCCACCTTATTCCATGTTAAAGACAACCATTCAAGTTTACTTAAAGTTAAGTTTCAAAGATAGATTTTTGTTATAAAGATTACATAATCTTAATTTAAATGAAAATTACTATGTATTTATTTCAGTAAAGATTTAAAATTACAAAAATTATGTTCTTGGTTCATAGCTATTTTGCAAAGTAAATGTTTTTCTCTTGTTGATTTCATTTTGTATTTTCCTTAGAAGCTTTACAATTATTATCTGTTAAAACTTTACGTAAGTACAATTCCAAATATAACAACCTGAATCAATTTAAGATAATAAGGCCATTACCCATAGGGCAAACAAGAAGTAAGGCTGACTGTCAATATTTATTCTGACCCCACTTCATAACATCATTACTCAAGACAAAAGTTAAGCTATACAATTGGTGAAAGCTAAGCCTTCTTTCACTGTGGCATCCTCTTCAGCTTGACAACAGCATTACCTTTAACAATACTCACATGCCTAACAGGTGATTTTTTTGTAATTTTCTTGACTAAATAAAAATATTTATTAAATTATATCTTACTGTTTACTTTTACAGTGCTGGGCCATTCTCTACAATTTAAGGCTAACAATGCTCCAGCTTATACCAACTCTTTGACAATTTTACAAAAGCAAAAATGGGGAGATAGTGAAGGATATGGACAATAGACCCAAAAGGAGCTTATATTCCTGTTCCCCTACCTGCCCTCCCACCCCACCCTTAATTACCCCACCACCAAAACTCCTCCCATGACCTAGCCCTGCCCCCTGCCCATCAAAAGGGCTCATCAAAGTCACTAACTCCTCCCATGATCTGGTTCTACTATAAAACCCAGAACCTCATGGTGGCCTGCCACCATTTTGCCCTAAAGATGTGCCCCTCCAGTGCTGAATAAAATATCACTGGCCCATGAGATCTGCCTCCATTTTTCTTTTTCTTTTTGTATTCCCTTCTATGTGCTTTAATTTGGCTCCATGATTATGAAAAGGGATGTTTTGGGGGTTTTTTACCCCTCCACATTCCAAGGAAACTTCAGTTTTTCTCTCCATGAGATCTCCAAATCAGAGGCCACTTTCCACCATTTTATCCAACATGCCACACTGGCCTTCTCATTCCTCAGATACATCACCAGCATCCATGATGCAGTATGTGTTGGGAAAAGCACCAGTCCATCTGCCCCTGGTGGTGGTCTCTGTGGGCTAGTCCCACTTCCCCATTCCCCTTCTCCCCTTCCTGGAAGCCCCTGGTTGTCGCCACCACTGCATGGCCCAGGCTGCTCTGCAGTCACCACTGCCTGTGCCCATGCCCATCCACCAGGATGGGGCTCCCACCATGGGAAGAAACACATGTACAGGGCCACACCCTGGGGATGCAAGCCCTGGAGGCAACCTGTGGGATGCCACATCATCCGCCATCTTGCATCAAAAGAGGTGAATTGGAATCCCCTTCACCCAGATCCTGGGAATGTCTGCCCTTGCTTGATTCAGTTTCTTTTCTGTGGGAGAAATTTGGTGGGTGGGACAGAGGAAGACTTGAGACAACTGAAGGCAGCAGGCTGGGGCCGCCCCCAAATGAAAAGTTCTCATGTTCTGAATCTGACCCACATTCCTGATAACTCTGACAATTGATTTTATATCAATCTCATTCTAGTACTCATGTATTTTTGTTTCTCTTAGGAGCGCCCATCCCCCTCATGACTTTACAACCTGTTTTTTTCTGAACAGTCTTTTGCCATGGAGCCCTGAACTGACCCAAGACATTCTTAAAAGGGAAACCCAAACAGGTTTACCCACTGTTGCCCCCTCTCAGCTCAAAGCAGCCAGAGCAAATATCATCCTGTGTAGGTAATAAATGATTGGACCAAGAAAGATGGGATTTAATTCAGGAGAAAATAAAATGTTAATACCTTCAGAACATTTCCCCCTCCTCCACCGTTTTTAAGATAACCTGTCTCAACGGAATTGTTCCTCTCTAGGAGAATTGTTAATGAATGAATGCCCATTGGCAGCTTTATTTCTGCCCTTGGATCACTATACATTTAGCCCAATTTTTGGCACTAGTCACATAAAATGCGGGGAGGAGAGAATATGCTAAATGCTGATCCCACATACTTTCTTTTCTAAGAAGATATTTACCTGCAGCCCTGCCTGGCCTCTGAAAACAGTATACATCCTATTCCTTAACAAATTACCTGTTCACTGCAGGAGAAATGCAGGCCCAAATAATGTTGATAAAAGGAATCAAGTTTCCCTGAAGGGGGAATCTTTTATGACCAGACCAACATCTGGCAGGAAAAATACCAAAAATCTCTCTCAGTTAAAACTGTCCCGCATCTGTCCTAGTTCAGGAATCCAAATTTTTTTTTCCCTAGTGAAGACATCACCCAGAGCACTAAATAGGCTTGCCTCCCATTTCAAATTGAGGAGCATAAAATGAAATCATGGTTCTGTGAGTAAAATGAGAGAAAGTTTAAGGGTACAACTAGCTGGCAAATGTCCTCCCTTAAATTAAAATAGTTATCAAGAAATTAGTTAATATCCTCTATTCTGAGTGACGCCCCTGCCAGAGGTCATGGAAGGAAAGACAGAAATGGCTGAACCCTAGAGGCTCTGGGATTGGGGAGCTGTCCCCTGCTCAGAGAAACAGTTTTCTCAGCACAGTCACCCATATTTCTGCTCTATTTTCATTTTGTCCAGAGGGAAGCCTCATCTTCAAAAATAATAGTAAGTTATTTTAATTATGGCCATGTTATTTTTCTTTCTCCTAGGACTCCATTTTTTTTTTAATTCTATATTCTTGACTTCACTTTATGGTGAATTCACATTTGATCCTGTGTGCCTAAATTAATATATTTTTCTGATAAGTCTTATTTTATAAATGTTTTCGCACTGTTTTTGTTTAGAGGAAAAATTTTTCAAGGGTTAACTCTCAATCTAATAGAGTCTTTAATAAACATCTGTGGCATTACAGTAGAAATCTGTCTACAAACAGTTATGCTTCCTATCTGTCTTGCATAAGTTTGTACACCGATGTATTGTTCTGTCTACATGTGTCTGTGTATCCAAATTGTCATATAGATAAATGAGTGCTCATAAATTAAAATTTAAATGAAAAATGGATCCAAATACCTTTAATTCACATGATTTAAAAAGTTCAGTTTCAATTAGGTAAACAAATGAACAAATGAGTAAATGAGTAATGATGTCTTTAAAATTACTAACTCACAAGTTTTTGAAGGTGGCACACTACTAATAAAATGTTGATGTCTATAGAATGTGTAAATGTAATATATCCATTGTTTCTAGGATTTTCTTCAACAAGTAGGAGATGGCTAATGCTAGTCAATGCACTTGTCTGACACAGGATTAATTGTAAATGTGTTTGTTAGAGATATCTGATTAATTTACAAAGTTACCCTTCCCTAACAGTCACTTTAAATGACTGATGAGACCTGGGAAGTGACCATTGAGTGTCCAGCACTACCATGGTTTTCTGAAGTTAGGGGCACCCCCAGCCACTGCTCACATAGCTATGGCTGAATCCCCAGAGTGTTTTCCCCACACACATCTCCCTCCCCTCACCCCTGCCATCCTCTCCTCAATCTTGCCATCCTGTCCTCAGTCTCTCCCCTCCACAACACTCTGCAGACCTCTGGTTCAGAGACCTCTTTGCCATTTTGTTCCTGCATCCAACACCAGCCTTCCCATTCTCCAGAGAGGTAAGACTTCCACTCAGTCTTCAGAAGATAGGTACTGTGACCTGAAACCCCACATTTTGGTGTACTGGGACCTCAGGGGTCCCCCCACCATTGACATTAGGGTGAAGACCTTCTCCCATTCTCTGGTGAAACTGTTCAGTCCAGTATCAGGAAGATTTTTGGAGGATGCTCTAATCTCAAACTAACACTCCAGTCAAGCCTCTCCAATATGGGAATTTCTGAGTCCATTCCAAGGGACTCCCTTTTGGGTTGTCTCATTAGCAATTTTAAGGCCCTTTACTCCCAAACTGACCTCAAAGTCAAATGCCTCATTAGGCTCTGCACTCAAATTTGACCACAATATAAATTAAATTATTTGTACCAATGGCCCAAGTACAGGACTCCTGATCAAGAAATTCTCTAAAATTTAAAAATAAATTACCTATTACAGAATGGCAAGTGGTCTGAGATAGCTTATCTCCAGGTTTTCTTTTCCCTCAGCTCAAAGCCCTATTATGTCAGCCCTGCCCTGCTTTACAATTAATCCTCACAGACTCACAGCTCTCTTCCTCATTCACAACCCCAGAAATAGCAGATGAGCCCCCACCCCTTACAGATCCTGGGGTACCATAGCTCCCCCTACCCCAAAGTTCCACTGCCTCCTCATCAGGCTCTTGTCCTGAAAGTCCTACTATTCACTCATCAGATCCTCCTCCTCAAACCCCACACTCATGTTTCCTCTCCCTGTATGTAGTCTTAAACTCCCCTATTTTCCCTCTGGGAGATGGCAGGGGCTGAAGGGACAGTCCAGGTACATATCCCTTTCTGTGTGGGAGATATGTCCCAAATAGAGAACAGAGTAGGTTCATTTTCTGAAAACCCTACTAAGTATAGGAAGGAGTTCACCCATCTGACTCAGGCTTACCACCCTACTTGGACAAACATACTATATATTAACTTCCACCCTGGCCTCTGATGAACATGCCTGTATTTGGCAGACAGCTAAAGAACATGCTGACCTCCTCCATGCTTAAAATCCCCATATCTATCCTGCAAGCAGTGGTTGCCATCCCTACGGATGAACCAGATTGGACATATCAGCCTAATGATTCCAGTACATGATTACTTGCTTCCTTGAAAATATGACAAAAAATTCTCATACCCAGGTTAATTGGGACAGGTAAAGGAAATTACCCAGGGACCTGATGAAAATGCAGCCCTCTTTTTGACCCAGCTTATTGAGGCTGTTACCAAATATGCCAACCCAGACCTGAAGAGTCCTAGTGGCATTCTCTTTCTCCATTTTAATTTTATCAGTGGATCTGCACCTGATAGTCATAAAAAATTTAGACAGAAAAGGACCATGAGACTCCCCAATTTTAGACATTGCTTTCAAAGTTTTAATAACAGAAAAGATGAGGCCAAAAAGGAGGGAGACAAATAGCTTAAAGCTAAATATCTGTTCCTTGCCTGAGCTATCCAGAGCCCTAAGAAGGTCCCTACAATCCATGTTCCCACTGGATCCCCTAATCCACCTCCCAGGCCCTGCTTCTGATGTGGGCAGACTGGAAACTGGGCAAGAGTCTGCTCTAACCTGAGCCCCCCCACCCCACCAACTCCTGTCCCAACTGTGGGCAATGGAGACACTGGAAGGTGGACTGTCACCAGGTGCAGCCGCTCGCTTCCCAAATCCCATTCATGGAGTTGCTGGAATGAGAGGTCACAGGCTCTACTTCCCCTACCACTTAATGAGGTACACCTAAAGAGCCCAAATTAACAGGGAGGGTGAACAGTCATGCTATTTCATTTGTAATTGACACTGGGGCAAGACTTTCCCTTTGACTCAATGGCATGGCCCACTTTCAAATCAAATACCCCAATTATGGGAGTCTCGGGGACTCCTACATATCCACTGCA
>JAJEJO010043233.1:0-15541 GCA_020662805.1 Glaucomys volans | reverse complement strand
GTCAGGATCTCCACAAATTAAAAGCCACCATTATCTTTACCCCTTTAAAGTCCACTACCATGTTTTTAATACATTCTGGCCTGGACCTGGTCCCTGCACACTCTAAGTCTCCTGATTGTTTTTTGCTTGCTGGGATAAACCTCACAGTGGGGGATACTCATCAACCTAAAATAGCTAAATACCATTCCCCTGTTCATATCCAACTAAAATACCCCACTCACTATGTTACCCTTCCCCAGTATCTAATTCCCTTAACCCTCAAAGGCTTAAATCCTCTCATCTTCCATTTGTTACAGGCCCATCTCCTCATATCAGCCCATTTTCCTCACAACTTCTCCATGCTCAGTATAAAGGAATCCAATGGCCAATTCCAACTAGTACAGGACATCAGAAAAGTCAGTGAAGCAGTTGTCCCCACATATCCCATAGTACCCAATCCCTACACCCTTTGATCTTACATTCCAGCTTCCACCACACATTTCTCAGTATTAGACCTGAAACATACCTTTTTTATTAGCCCCCTTCATCCTGCCTCAAGCCCACTTTTTGCCTTTACTGGACTGACCCAGACACTAATTACTCACAGCAGCTCACCTGGACCATTCTCCCATTGGTTTCTGAGATAACCCCCTTGGAATGCAAGGTGGTATTTTAAAATAAGTTATTTTTAATCAAATTGTATAAATCATAGTGTCTTTGAAATTAGCCTCTTTTTTAATAATAGAAATTCAAGAGGCATAAGAAATTATTAGAATGAGAAATTCATGTTTTAAGTAATTTTTTCTTCTATCTTTTAGTTAGAAGGTACAATTAATAGGGATCTGTGAAAAGATCTTATCTATATTTATAACTACCCTTTATGATAGAAACTTGGTAGAATTTAAAGAATAAAAAACTTTTTATAACCTTAGCTGATTGTGTCAATTATACATAGCCAATTTAATTTTATATAGCCAATTATATATAGCCAATTTAATTACATGTAAATCTTTTGAAAATTATTTTGCATAAATTTTGTTTTAATTTATTCAATATGTTATAGTATTCTATTTTATCAGGTGAAAAAAAATTTTAGACACTGACATATCACACCTGATAGTTAAAGTGCTAGCATCTTGGTTCTCAATGAGAACATAGAGAATGAAGGAATTTTAGACCTTCTTTATATTAATCAAATTACAAATATGTCTAATGTTTAAATATATTTTAGTTAAGAATATCTGATGTTTTCATATTTAGTACACAATGTTCCAATCAATGCATCAATTGGAAAAAGCTGAACTAGAGCACAAATCCCAGATCAGTTGTCAGGTAAGCCTTTAAAAGCTATATGGTCACATAAAGGACTGCTATTTGGCCCTCAGGTAGGAGTTCCCACTTAATGGACAGATTGAGAGGCTTATGAGTGGGGTGGAACAGGCCTTGTAAGATTTTAGGGATCTGGGTGAAAACTTCTTGATGTCTAGCTTGGTCTTGGACCCTTCCTCCATCTGACATTCCTTGGTGAGTCACTCTGGTCCAACAGAAGGTTTTTCCTAGTGTTCCCCAGGAGGCCCAAGGGCAGCTAACTCCTGTGAGTGGGGCTTTTGCTATTCCTGCCCAATAATGTTTTCCCTGTGTGTGCAATCTATTGGGTTTTTTTTTTTTTCTATAAGAACTGACAGCAACATATGTGTAGGCAGAGAAAATACCACTTGGGGAATGGTCAGAGGGACACTCAGTGGGCATTACAAGGGGGGTTACAGCTAATAGTAAGTATAATGTGGTTAGGGGGATTTTACAAGTCTTAACTTTAGTGGATTGTCTGTCCGTTGGATTGACCATCTTCTGGTAGGGTCCTCTGGTTTTGGAGCAGGAGCTGGCTTGATGTGAGTCCAGTGTATCCATGCAGATTTCCTGGCAACCTTAACAGCAGTGGGAGTTGTTAGAATTATGGTCCAGGGCCCAGTCCATTGGGGTTCCAAGGATGAGGATGGCAGTTTCTTGGTGCATACCAAACCCCTGGGCTGGAAGGAATGTAGGTCCTTTTGGCCCATTGGGTTGGGTGTGTAGGGTTCCCCAAAACCTGAATTATGTCTTTTTGTAGTTGATGTAACACCTGTAGGGAACTTAGAAGATGACCACTAGCCATGGAATGGATTGTAAACATGTCCAGCTTAGGCAACAGGGGTGGGGGTCTTCTGAACATGATTTCAAAGGGTGTAATCCTTTTTAATATGTGGTGCAGCATACCCAAAGGAGGACAAAGGGAAGGAGGTCTACCCATGTTTCGCCAACCTCCAGAATTAATTTAGTTGTTGTTTCCTTTAAGGTCCTATTCATCCTTTCTACCTGACCTGAACTTTGAGGCCTATAAGCACATAGTTGTTTCTAATTAATTCCTAGAATACTCAACAAGGATTGTTATTTTTGCCATGAAGGTGGGGCCATTGTTGAACCCTATGAATAGTGGGAGGCCAAATCTGGAAATGATTTTCTGAAGCAGCTTTTTTACTGTAATTTGAGCAATTTCTGTCTTGGTAGGAAATGCCTCAGTCCATCCCAGGTATATATCTACAAAAACAAGCAAATATTTATATCCATACCTGCCAGGTTTTACCTCAATAAAGTTCAATTCCCAATGTTCTCCTGGAGTTAATCCCAGTATCTGGGCTCGTGAGATGAACCTGTAATTCTTTTAGCATTTACCTGAATGCAGGATGGGCACCACGAAATGGTGGACTGTATTAGGTGCTGCATTCCCGGGAAATAGTATCTTCTGCAGAGCAAATCTGTTAGCTTTGATTCAACCAGGTGGGTCCCTTGATGTAAATGATGAATTAAAGTTCAGCCAATGTCCTCTGGCAAGTATAATCTGCCATCTGGCAGAGTAGCCCATCCTTTTGAGTTTTTTCATGCTTCAAGTTGCTTGATTTTTATATTGTCCTGTTCTGAGTGGGCAGGCTCTGAAGGTAGAATGCACTCAGGGAGAGCTGGGAGAATGGTTAACGGCCCCACTGGTCTTAAGGCAATCTCTTTGGTGGTTTGGTCTGCAAAATTATTTCCTTGTATTTCTATAGTTTCTCCCTTTTGATGGGTCTTGAAATGTATGATAGCGACTCACTTTGGTAGCCAGATAGCCTCCAGCAAGGCCAGGATCTCTGGAACATTTTGACAGTTTTTCCTACTGAGATTAATAAAACTCTTTCTTTATAGATGGCCCCATGCACATGTGCAGTAGCAAAGGCCTATTGACTGTTTGTGTGGATGTTAACAGTTTTGCCCTTACTAAATCTTAAGGCCTGGGTTAGAGCAATTAATTCTGCTTTTTGGGCTGAGGTTCCATGTCCCAGGGCTTGAGCCCAGATTACCTTATTTACAGTGACCACAGGAGCTCCAGTGTATCTGATGCCATCCACCATGAAGCTGCAGCCATCTGTGAAGAGTTCTTCCTTAGGATTGTCCCAGGGTGTGTACGATAAATCCAGTCTGGTCCCTTGGAAACTGTTTAAAATATCTAGACAGCCAGGCGTGGTGGCGCACACCTGTAATCCAAGCGACTTGGGAGGCTGAGTCAGGAGGATCACGAGTTCAAAGCCAGCCTCAGCAACTTAGCGAGGATCTAAGCAACTCAGTGAGACCCTGTCTCTAAATAAAATACAAAATAGGGCTGGGGATGTGGCTCAGTGGCTGAGTGCCCCTGAGTTCAATCCCTGGTTCCAAAATAAATAAATAAATAAATAAATAAATAAATAAATAAATAAAATATCTAGACAGTCATGCACGGGCTGGGAAGGATCATCATCAGGGAGCAAGGTGGCAGGGTTTAAAGTCATGGTAGCTGAAAATTTTATTTTCTGTGGGTCCAAAAATGGAGCCTGGTAGTGGGTTAGTCTAGGGCTGATTGTCCACTTGTCAGGTGGAACCTTTAGTATTGTTTCAACCATGTGGGGAACAGTGATTATAAGTTCTTGTCCCAATGTTAGTTTAGTAGCCTCCTTGAGCAGTAGGTCAGTAGCAGTGGTTTCCCTCAAGCAGTTGGGCCAGTCAGTAGCGACAGGGTCCAGGAGTTTAGACAGATAAGCCACTGGCCTCTTCCATGGTCCCAAGGTTTGGGTTAACACCCCTTTAGCTATTCCTCTTTTTTCTGCCACATACAGATGGAAAGGTCTTTTGATGTCTGGGAGAGCCAGGGTGGGACTTGGGTTAGAGCCCCTTTTAGATCTTGGGAGACTTTAGCTTCCTTTTTAGTTCAATTAATTTCTTCCCCTTGTCCCTTGGTTGCCTCATACAAGGGTTGGGCGATTTTAGTAAACCCTGTGATCCATAAGCAGCAATACCCTGCAGTTCCCAAGAACTCACGATTTGTCTCTTAGTGGTGGGAGGAGGGATTTGGAGGACTGCTTGAACCCTCTTTCCTGATAACCACCTTTGTCCTTCATACAATTTATACCCTAGGTAGGTTACCTCTTTAGAACACAGTTGAGCCTTTTGGCAGATACTCGGTACCAAGGGCTTGTAGGGCATCTAGTAAATTCCTGGTAGCTTCTTTACACTCAGAGTAGGTCCTTGGAGCCAGAAGTAGGTCATCAACATACTGGAGCAAGGTAACTTCTGGGTGTTCCTGCTTGTTACTTTGTAGATCTTGACCAAGGGCCTCATCAAACAAAGTAGGGGAGTTTTTAAACACCTGTGGCAGTCTTGTCCAGGTCAATTGTCCTGAGCACCTGCCCTCTGGATCAGTCCATTCAAAAGCAAAAATGGGCTGACTTACCGCTGCCAATGGAAGACTGAAGAAGGCATCTTTCAGGTCCAGCACCGTATAGACTTGATCCTGTGGAGATAATAGGCTCAACAGAGTATAAGGATTTGGTACCATGGGGTGGAGTGTTTCTTCCTGTTTGTTAACTTTTCTTAAATCCTGCATTGGGTGGTAGTCATCCATTCAGGGATTTTGGACTGGCAGGAGGGTAGTGTTCCAGGTCGACTTATTAGGATTCCCTCTGCTCTTAACCTATTAATGTGTGGGGCAATTCCCAGCTGGGCCTTTGGCTTATAGGGTACTGTTTTACCCTAATAGGAATGGCATTGCTGCTTAACTGGACAATGATGGGAGACTGGTGTGCAGCCAGTCCAGGAGGGTTGGATTTGGCCCATACCTCAGGGAATTGTGTGAGGAAGGAGTTTAATAAAGTTTCAGTAGTATCACAATTGTCAAAACAGAGTCCTTTAGTAGCCCTTAGCTAGACTTTCATCTGGGATAAATTGATATTCTTCCCCAATGGTTAAGTCAACAAGATATGGGTAGGGGAGCCAAACTTCAGATGGGAAGAGTCTGAGGAAAAAGATATGGTGACTTGTAGTTTATGTAATAAGTCTCTTCCTGATAACGGATATGGACAGTCTGACATCACCAAGGAAGAATAAGTAATGGTGCCCCTACCTCAATCAGTAATTCTTGCCCTTGTCCAAGAACAGTGTTGACTCTTTCCTGTGGCCCCATGGATGGGGACTTTAGGTTTCAACAGGGGTTCTAAGTGACTCCAGTATCCAGTAGGAACCTCACAGGTTTGCCCCGCATTTGTAAAGTTACCAAAGGCTCTAAGAGGCTCATCAAAATAGAGCCTCAGCCCCGTTAGTCCTCCTCTTCTAATTGTAAAATCTTTTCTGATTTTTGTCTGTTTTGTTTCTGGTTTTTAGTCTTATGAGGGCATTCATTTTTCCAGTGTCCTTTTTCTTTGCAATAAGCACATTGGTCTTTCTCCAGTTTCCGGCTTCTAGGGATGGGTGGCCCTCTAGTGGAGGAGTTGGGTCATGTTCCAGTAGCAGCCAGTTGGACTTTGGTCAATCTTTTACTCTGCCTTTCCTCGGGAGAGTCTCTATTATTATAGACCTGCTGGGCTATTTCCACCAGCTCAGACAGTACTATTCCTTCAAACCTTTCTAACTTTTGTAACTTTCTTCTGACATCAGGGACCGACTGGGTTTCAAAGGTTATGTTAATAGCTCTCCTATTTTCAGGGGCCTCTGGAACTCTGGGGGTGTATAAACGGTACAACTGCAGGAGGCACTCCAGGAACTCACTGGGGGACTCATTTGGGCCTTGTATAGTCTTGCTCACCTTTGAAAGGTTAGTGGACCTTCGGGCAGTGATGCACACTCCCCTCATCAGAGTCTGGCGAAACTGATCTAGATCCTCCTTACCTTCATCACTGTTAGGATCCCAGTTGGGGCGGGAGGAGGGAAAAACCCTTTCCAGACAGACAAAATCATCAGTGGGCAGTCCATTTGGTCCCAAAATGGGTCTCTGGGCCTCCCTCCAAATGCGCTCTCTTTCTTCTGAGGTGAACAGGGTCTGCAGTAGCTGTTGGCAGTCATCCCAGGTGGGTTGATGGGTGAAGAAAACAGACTCTAAAAGGGATATGAGCCCTTGTGGCTCATCAGAGAAAGATGGGTTCTGGTTCTTCCAATTATATAAGTCACAGGTAGTGAAAGGTACATATACCATGAAATGGCCCTGTTGGGAAGGGGCCAATCTCAGAGGAAGAACAGAGACTGGGACTGAACCTGTATAGTGATTTCCAGTCCTGGTATGGGAAGGGGAAGGAAGGTCTGGGTGAGGAGGGTGGGAGGCCGAGGGGACTGGTGGAGTGGTAGGGTAGGGTAGGGGGCTAGGGAGATTAGGATCTTCCTCTTCTGGGGTATCCAGAATGGAGGGTTTGTGGGGTCTTACATCTGGTCTGGCCTTTGTCACCAAAACAGTGTGGCATCTCCTAGTTCCCGAACTAGAGGACATGGAATCTGAAAGGCAATGCTTAAGCCACTTTCACTTATTGGTTAGCATGTCAATCCAAATTTGAATGTAGGGGACCTGCTCAGGATGACCTGGCCACCCAAAGATGACCTTTTGGACCCTGAGGGAAGTATGGAGATTGGTTATTCCCTGAGGGGGTCAACTGACCTCTTGATTCACAAAACTTTCTTAAGTCAAATCCATTAACAGAAGCTCTGTAGCTAGTGGTGCAATTTTGGAAGTCCTGAAAATTACCTAAAAAACAAGTTAGAACAGTGGGGCATGTGGCTGACAGATTCTGTCCCATAGAAGACTGTCCTGGAGAGAGGTGCAACATGGAAAGCAGAGGGAAAGCACAATCGGTCATGAACCAGGCTGACAAGACAAATGCAAACAGACAGAAAATGGCCAGATTAGGCCACATGGGGAGGCCTGCCGGTGGACAGGAGCAACGTCTGGCCCTGTCCTGTGACTCAGTGTAAGCAACTGCATCCAGTCTGACCTTGTCCCCCAGAGAGCCGACTCACTGAGACAGACAGGATACCAGGCAGCTTCGTACAGAGAAGTGTCCTGAAGATGGGCTGGAGTCCGGCGGAGAGTGAGACTGAGGTACGTCTCTCAGGAGCTCCCCTCTACTCTGGGTAGGGTTCCCAGGCAACCATCACAGGAGGCCAATTTAGGCGTGAGGGCTAGGAGAAATCAAATCTCACTGGGACCTCCAAATGTTATACCCAACGAGAACAAGATCATCCAAGCTGTTCAAGTAAAGCCAAAAGAAGCCTTTATTTTAGCTGTCCATCGACGACCACCCATACACCTAAAAGCATTGTTGAGGGGAATCACACGCTAGTTCCTTCATTGTCAGGGAAATGACATGTGAGTGGGGTGGGTGGTATAGTCACTATTTCTAGCCAATGCAAGCAAGCCACGCTACAGAAGCAGATGTTAGCAATTAGCAGTTAGCTATCTCTCCCTCCTTATGGTATATTTAGGCCTTTTGGGACTTTCCAAATGCCTTAATTTAAAGGTCACCCCTCAGTTTCCAGGAATTGTTTGTTCCATTTCTGGGACATGGTATTTGGGAATTTTATTTCTTGGGGACTGTAACAGCCTGTTCTGAACAATGCTGTATCCAATTGGACTTCCATGTTAAATACTTGCCTTCAGAAAGGCAGGAGCCACCTAGTAGGAGTGGTAGGGCCTCATTACATATCAATTGTAAGAGGCTTAGTACGAATAGTGTGTTTGCTCCATACATAGAGCATGCAGATTTTAACTCCCTTAATGTTGTAAAAGGAATAGACACATGGGTTCTATCTGGTCTCTCAGAACTTTGAGAATTGTTTTGCTCAAAAATAGGGTATAACCCAAATTTTGTTAATTCCTTCTCTGCCATATTAACAGCAGTCAGAATCCTTGGTCTCCTGACTTCTCCAGGGACAAGGTGAAGCACTGAAGAAGGACCTTTCCAATGTAAATAAGTCCCATGGTAGGTCATCTTCCTCTACATCTGAATGCCTCCCAGTCCTCTGAATAGAAGGTGACTCTGTCCACAGAAACAGACTGGTAGCTAGTTTCTGAATCCTTTTCTTTTTTATCAACCAAAAATTCCCCAGAAGACAAAGACATCCTGGAGGACAAGCATTTCTGACTCTTAGATCTAAAGCTCTTAACAGCATTTCTAAGACTTGTGCTCAAATCTTCCAAAAACCACAAATCAATACCTTGGTCCAAATAAAAGCAAATTTCTATTACAGTCCAAACTAAATTCCCATAGCCTGCCATTATGCTTCCAATCCCCTGTTATCTCTCATCTCAACAAGAGGCTTGGCCCTGAGGGGCTCTGCCTGAGCAGGGAAAAGCCATGTCTCGGCAGAGAGCAGCCATGTTCTGTAGGCTTTCACCCTTCCCACCAGGGAGCAGAAACCAAGCTGTTTCTGGAGGGCTGGAAGCTGTGGTGGGGACTGTAAGCACAAAAAGGAAAAACGGGAGGCAGACCTCGATGGATTCAGAGAAGCCTTTATTCCTTCACAGAGTCAGGTGTCATTTGGGTCCACTTTCCTGATGGAAAATGGTCACCTGTTACAGGGGGAATTCTGGTTTCATAGGGTATGAGGAGTGTGACGTAACCATTGTGTGCATGCAGTTTAAAATTAGACATGCCGAAGGATGAGTATTCAAATCTTGCCCAATGTCATTCAGGATTAGGTTGACCTGGGGAAGGTCAAGGTTTAGGGCCTAGCATTCCATATCCGCCCTTTTCCCCAGGGCCCATTGTTATCAGGAATGCACTGGGAGAGTTTAATGGTTGATCAGTTTCCTTTCCGGCTTCTCAAGCCACACCGTCCCATCATTTTTCTTGGGGAGTTATTTTATAGGAATATTATTTTCCATAACCCTTCAGGAACACACAGATTTAAACTAGGAAGCTCATCAAGTAATATCCCCTTCTTAAGTTAGAGGTTTTCTCTGAATTCCTGATTAGGATCTTTTCTTCTCAGGATTCTAAACTTTTGCACCTCTCTAAGCCAAGTTAGGTCTCAGTCTCATACAGTCAGATGCAGGCAAACCTGACTGACCAAATAACCAGGTCTCCATTTACATTTCAAGGACTGTAGAGGTTGTGTCCTTTCCCATGAATTTTCACTCTGGCTAAGTATTGAATATAGCTGAATAGATGTATTTTTATCTCCCTCTGTAGAAAGCAAATTCCCCAGGCTTAATGTCACACAATTAAAATCCCTTTCGTTTCTTACTATTAAGCTTATTCCCATGTGCTCGCTTCTCACCAGAAAGGGGCCAACATCTTACCTTTCTTCTTTCTTCTAAAACCCTCTCCAACAGTCCCTGTTTGGGTGTCAAATGTCAGGGGCCTCTCTGCCACATCCCACATGGAGGAGAAAAGGGTTAACTGCCAGAGGAGGATGTTACATGCGGAAGTTTTCCTTTTATTTTCTCAGTTAATTTTCCCATTAACATTATGACTGTTTTGCAGAGGACAGCATGAGGGCAGGTAGGTATTCAAGGAGCTCTGTCTGGTCCTATAGCCCAGGACTCTTCAGTCATAGCATTTGCATTATTCATTTATTTGTTTTAAAGCTTTCTCTCTCTCTCTTCTCTTTCCCCCCGCCCACCTCTTCTTTTTTCCAAGAGTGAATATATTAACATGTGTCAGAAGTTATGTTAATAGCTAAAGATGCAGAGATGAATAAATTTGGAATTAACATTATTTTTCTTTACTTTCTTTCTTTTTATTTTGTTACAGAGCCTCAAAAGTGCTATGCAAGTGCTCTACCGCTGAGTTACATACCCATTCCTAGAATTCATTCTAAGAGAAAAGACAGACAATAAGTAGACAAATTAAGAAGTGTAAGCCGGGCGTGGTGGTGCACGCCTGTAATCCCAGCACTTGGGAGGCTGAGGCAGGAGGATCTCGAGTTCAAAGCCAGCCTCAGCAACTTAGCGAGGCCCTAAGCAACTCAGTGAGACCCTGTCTCTAAATAAAATAGAAAATGGTGCTGGGGATGTGGCTCAGTGGTGGAGTGCCCCTGGGTTCAATCCCCAGTATCAAAAAAAAAAAAAAAGTGTATAATTTCACAGAGAATATTCAGAGAAAATGAAGCCAAATAAGAAGAGCAAGGAGCAGGGGGTGGGGATCCCTCTACTATAGAGACCCCATGGGATCTCCTGGTAATACTGCTGGATAAGGATGTGCACAAGGTGTCCTTGGGTCCCCAACCCACTGGGTGAAATCATGAAATGGGCAAACATGGAGTCCATATTTTAATTTGGTAATTAAAAATGCATTTTTAAAAGCTCAAGCAACTATATCTGCTATCACCAAAAATTCTTACAGGGCAACTTAAGAAAAAAAAAATGGTGTATATATTTAGCATCATGAAAAACTAACTTCACTCATTTTTTTCTCAATCTTTTGAAAATAGTTGAATGTTTGACCATGATTGGCACTTGAAAGTTGATAATTTTGCCAATAAGTGTTCTATACCCTGAGGAGAGGCTGGAATTGCATCCAGGTAGGTTAGTAGCAGTACTACTAGTAACAGCACTAGTAGATACTATTTGCTGAGTTCTTTTGATGTTCTAGGTGCTATGTCAAAAACTCTTCATGCATCATTGAATCGAATTCTCTTGGCATCCCTATATGCTAGGCATAACAGAGCTAGATTCTAGTGCTTTTGACTAGTAGGGAAACTGACTTTTAAGGTTTACTAAAGTTCTCAAACATAGATAATATATGGGAGAATAAGACTTAATCAGATTCAGACCAGAATTTATCATCATAAACAAGCAAGGGATGTGAGCCAGGGCTTGGCTGAGTATGAGGACGCAGGTAGAAATACATCTTTTGGCCCTGTGGCTTTTCATAGACTGGCAGGCCATGCATTCCTTTTGCATCCTACTGCAGTGAAAAAAGTCTTTTGTTTGGCTTTTTCAGTGTCTCTTTCCTTTATTTCTGATAATAGCCTTATTTTACTTTGGGGACAATCTTACTCCTCAGATTATGGTGTTTATGGAATCACTCCTGGCGCCCTATCTTCCCCCAGGCAAAGAATGGGCAGGTGACCTGGGAGAGGGAAGTCAAAGAATTTTAGCGAGGTGTTTCTCTCCAGCAGGGTGACACACACACTGACAACAGATGGAGTTGGACCATCCTGTTTCACAGACCTTTTGAAGAGGCTGTTTGTCCCAGATTCCAGGAAAGGCTTTGATCTCTGCTCCTTCCTAATTGTTTATTATCCTACACTTATCTTCCATCTGTCCAATAACTTTTTTCCCTTAGGTTTGCCAGAGCCTGTCTCTGTTGCTTGAAACTGGGTGTCAGAGCCTGGAGAATGAGAAACCCAGTCTCCTAAATCAGAGCAAGCTCTACTCTTACTCAGTTCTACCATTGCATATGTATGCACCCTTGGATAAATTACCTAATCTCTCTGAATGTATTTTCTCATTCCATGAGATGGGGATATTCAGATTGTTTAAACAGTAAGCCAATGCAAACTAAAGAGAAGTATGTTTTCCCCACTTTAAGCTTGGGCCAGAAAGTGTGTACTACATTAATATAAATATCAGAAAAATATCATGAGAATGGAATTTTATAAATTCAGAGCCAAGAATAAACTGAAAACATACCCAAGCAGAATAATATAGAGCATTTATTAGACCAGAGATTTTATAGAGTTTACAGATTTCAGAGCATTAAGAATTCACAAAATCACATTTTCATTATCTTGATTCAAAATATTTAAAAGATTCTGATTCCTAATTTGCAGATCTTTCTTCAATAAATATTGAGTACCATGCTGCATGGCTGGTATTGTTCTAGGTTCTTGGGATAAGGAGGTGAAAGACACAGCCAGCTGTGAGATCCAGACCACATCCAGAAGCACAGGGATACACAGATGTTGTCACCATACCTAAATAGCATAAATGTCAGTTGGATGATCAGGAAGAGATTTCTATTGGATTTGATTAATGTCCTTTACTGCTTCAGTAATGCTTCCCACAGAAAAAAGCAAATTCCCCACCTTTTCAGAGGTTTAGCAGAAAGCTTATTTCACATTTCAGCTGGCTATTCTTGATTAAGAGTGGTTTATCCCCCTGATGAATCAGTGACTCAGGAACTTTCCATCCTATGGCATCACCATCCTTGAAAACCTCATGAGTCTGTGTCCAGTCAGGAAATGGGGGACGTAAGGTTGGAGGGAGCACAATTGCTTCTTAATCTAAGATGGTGAAGGTGGCTGAGATGGCATCCATTGCTGAGAGTGACCACTGTCCTCAGCTGGAAGTGGAGAATCGGAAAATCCATGACCTTCCTAGAAACCACTGCACAGCAAAAGGGCACCAGGACCCTGGTAAAGACCCAGCTTTGCCTCTGAAGCAGTGCTCTCCTCTCTGGACTTCAGTTTTAAGGCCTTAAAATGTTGATTTTGACCTCAGGATGACACATTCTATCATTCTAAAAGTCTCTGAAAATTAGGAGACAGTAGGTCTGTATTTGGCTCACCAAATATGAGATTACACTTTTCCATCAACTTTGTCACAGAAACATACACACAAACATAGCGAAAACAGAGATAGTATTGAGTAGTTATACACCTTGGTAATTCTTTATAACCTTGACCTAGAAAATACTCTATGGACCTCAGTTTATCACTACACACACCATACCTCAGTAGTTATTTCATATTTACCTAGTTTTCTGTGTGGGGGAATGTGTAAAATTTGTTGTAGTTAATGAACTTTTCTTCTGACTTCATCTTGAGGGATGAAAGACTCTGGTAGGTTGGCTATCACTAAAGCTTATAAATTCTGAGCTTTTCTTTCCTTTCTTCTCCCTCTTCTGTCTCTTTTTATTCTCCTTCCCCTTCTTCTTTTTCACTTTCTTGAGAGGCTGAAGAGAAACCTAAATCTACTGACCTGGAGAAAATCAGCTCATCCAATATAAATCAGACTATGTGGATGTTATGTTTGAGGGTTTTGTGTGAATCGGACTGCCTTCTGAATAATGTCAAATATCTTGCAAAGAAATTAAAGAGAACTTAAATCTTAATTCTAAAATCTTACTTTCTATATTTGTCTTTTTTAAGTGAAACAAAATGTTTGAATTTGTACCAGTATTTTCTGAGTTTCTTGGACTTGATCTCTGTATTCAGCCATTATTTTTCAATCAGTTTGGATCTAAATTTGTCCTATGTGTTAATCCAAATTAAACTTGAACACAAAAGGGTGATGGTGGTTAGTCATCCCTTGGGACAGCTGGCTCACTCAATCATTGACCCAGAAACAGAGGTGAAAGCACTACGTCTGAGATTCTATTTCACTGCCTCAATCTCTTGTTTCTATTGCTATCTCCAGCCTTGTTTCTCTGCTGAAAGATTTTTGGATAATATTGTTAAATAATAATGAACTACTGGAAATATTCCCTCCCAATGGTCAAGAGTACTAGGTGTGAGACTCTGTAGGCACTAGGGAATTGAGCAGTAACACCTCAGTTCTTTCCGCAAGAGTGGAGACAGGTATGCAGACCAATATTTGGAGAAGTTTTCTAACCTGTCCAAGATCACACTGCTGAGAGGTTACGCAGCTAGGATTTCAGCGTCTATGTTATTAATCTCAACTCTATCAACAATTTTGTCGAGACAGAAGTGCTAAGACGATAACCATTGGTCCAGAGGCGCCAGGAGCGCTAAGGCAGAAGGGTGGGAGGCTGTTCCAAAGCAGGAGCAGCGGCGCCCCGCCCCCTGCACCTGGTGCGGGCGGGGCTGCTGGCTGAAGCGAACCGAGAGAGGTGACCGCTAAGTGGGCACCGTAAGCGAGGCAGCATCGGCAGAGAAGCTGGGCCGGCGTGACCGCGGCCAGCAGGTCGGGCACCTCCTTCCTGGCGGTGATTCCCCTAGGGCTGGCGAAGGCGAGCCGCAATCTTGGGTCCTGGCGGGGCAGGTGAGGGGAGCAAGGGACCTAGGTAAGCGAAAGCTCGGGCGGCCAGCGGCTCAGTGACCGATCGTTCCCTTGACCGGCTGTTCCCCGCGCCCCTGGCCTTGAGCGTTAAACTGCCCCAACCCCCGCCCTGCCTCGAGCTGCGGGCAGCAGTTTCTTGCCCCGCACAGCGTCTTCTAGGAACCCGGAAAGAGCTCGTCTGGAGGGACCTCTGCCTTCCCGTCTTTCTCTCCAGCCCAAGCTGTGCGACACAGGCAGCGGGAAAGCTCGCATCCCGGCTGCCCTTCCTGAAGCGAGGGAAGGCTTCGAGGGGAAGACTGCAGTTAGAAACCCCCAGCTCCTGTCATCTTGGAAGTCCAGGGGTTTTGATTTGTGAGGGCAGTTGTGCCTCCTTCCTGCCTTGGTTTCTTCCCCCATGCCCACGGGACCCTTTTGCAGTGGAAGGGTGTGGCACCGGGACATTAAGGTGGAGGGAACCCTTGCCTTTTCTGTTCCATCTGTGCAAGGCACTGTCCACCCTCCTTCCACTGTATGGCCACTCTGAGGAGAAACGCTGACCTGGGAGTTTGAACTTGGAGTCAGGAGAGCTGAGTTGAAATCCCAGCCTGCCATTGGTAGTGATTTTAATTCAATTTGCATGTTAAAAGTGGCGTTTCTTATACTATGTAAATTAGAAGAGTTAAAGGAAATGTTTTGGGAATCCAGTTAAACTCCTTTTAAGAGTACCCAGCACACTTAATGATATTAATGGTAAGTTCCTCATTGTGTATTTTGTTTGTTTTGTTTTTCCTTTTCTCCAGAAGAAGTAAATTTGGTCTGGAGAAAGGTGCCAGGATCTTATGTGGTCTGCAATCTGTCTCCTAGTCACCCAGATGTTTTATGTTTATTCATCAAGCTTTGGTATATGAAGAGGATGATTTAAATCAGTTTTGCTTTTTATTCAAGATAGCTTTTCCCAGTAGGCTGTTACTAGGAGAAAAGCTGGGAAGGCCTTTGTTTACACCTTGGCCCCCTTTAGAAGACATTCTCTGCAGCTATATTTGAAGACACCCCAATCTGCCTCTAAAACATTCATGTTCATTGAAAATGTGGAGAAAGTCAATTCAGGAACTGGAATTTTTTAGTGACTGGATATTACAATTCTAAATTAATTTGAGGAGTTGCCTTTTTCTCTAGTGGAGACAATGTTCACCACTGCAGTGCAATGGACACAGGTTACAAAAGTATTAGGGAAGAAGGGAAAGAGATGCAGTCAGTGCATCAAGTCACACCTGCTCTTACATTTACTTGGGAGGTTAATGAAGGAGGATT
>JAJEJO010043224.1:0-17787 GCA_020662805.1 Glaucomys volans | reverse complement strand
GGAGACAGTTGAGGAAGAGGAACAGAAACAATGTCTTGAAAATACTAAAAAAAAAAAAAAAAAAAAAAAAAAAATTCAACCTAAAATTCTGTAACCAGAACATTGAGCTTTCAAAGGAAATGAAGAAACTTTTTCATACAAAACCTAGAGAATACATCATTGGTCTTTGCATGGGACAGGAAATGCCCACATGACACTTCCAGGCTAAGACAGGTGGCAATAGATGAAGGTCTCCATTTCACAGAGGATGGTAAAAAGGAAATTTTGACAAAGCTGTCTTCTCTTATTTAAATGACTTTAATATCTAATTTGACTGTGTACTCAAATCTGTAACAGGGCAGCAAGGGATGTGCACCATTCAAGAGCCAATGCCTGACCACAGCACAATTGAAAACCCTTTCCTGCAGAATCATAAAGCAGAGAATGCTGAGAGGAAGCTTCAGGCAGGAGGCCTCCATGGGAGAGTCAGAACAGGCTCAGCCTCCAAGAGGCCCCAGTGACCTACATCCAGAGTCCCCTCCAGGTGTTCAACACTGTACCCTCCAAACAGGACAGGGCTGACCTGTTCCCAATACAGTGCCAGGAAGTGGCAATCAGTGACCCAAGACGCCAGGACACTGAGGCTCCTGCCTGACACTGCTCTGGGAGGAGAACTGCTCCAGAAGAAGCCAGAGAACACCTGGTGAGCTCACCCAGGCAGCCCAAGACAGGGAACAGTAGAAACCCAGACCCTTGCAAATGGCAGAATCAACTTGCCAATGTAGGGAGGCCCCTGGAGATCCACCGGAGAAGTCTCTCAATGGCTGCACCTGTGGTTCACATCCCACAACACATGAAGACACACCTTGAGACGGAAGTTCTTGGGGAATCCACTCCTGATTCCTCACTCAGAGAAACAGGGGAGAAACCTTTAAACATAAAGGTTTAAGATGCTGGTTGGGGTAATGTTTTATGCAGAAACACACAGAGCATGTAGAGTAATAGTAAGAATTTCAACAAAGTATTGGCAAAACTACCATTTGACTGGCTGAATAAAGCAATAGGGCTTCACTGGACTAACATATCCATTGAAGTATGATACAACGTAAAAGGTTACATAGGTTAGCTTATATGAGTTTTTCTGGCAAAATACATAGTTATTCTTTGTTATGTACTCTACTTTTTGACTTGTTAAATGGTATTTTTTTTTTCAAGAAAAGAGTTTTCCTTAACAGATAAAACCATTGTTCAATAAGTCACTCCCTTTTCTTGGCTCCTTCCCACAGCACAGCTATAGGTCATGTGCTCCTCAATGTGCAATCACAGGTGAACAGAGCATGCCCAGGCTGGGGTCCTGCCTGCCTGTATGGAGTAGTCCCTGCCTGGCACTGGGGATCACAGCCTGAGCATAATTCTGTTGTGTGATCTCTGACATGTGGGCAATGGTGACATCTTCATTCCCTGAGTGCTATGAATGCACAAAAGAAAACCTAAGTGGCTGCAGTGAGACCACAGTGTCTTGTTGACTTTCTATAATGTTATTGTCTTACCAGGTAAAAATGTAAATTTAAATTTATACCTGAAACAGATCAGCCTTTCCAGGGATGAGGCTATGATGTCGTTTGCAAGTTCATGTCACCCTATTGTGGACAAGAATGGAGACATCTTAGTGCAGACAAGTGAAAGGAACTTGAAAGTGAACCTCCTGTGTCCACAGTGTCTTGTGCCCTCTGCTCTCCACACTGATGTCCTACAGCTCCAAGAAGACAGCTCACCAAGACAGCTGTCAATCTCAAAGACACAGGCACTCCAACCCAGAGAGAATCTCAGAAACCAGCTGTCTTGCCTGAGAACCAGGGAACACACCAGAACAGAAATGTCTAACCTGGTTACTCACTGATTTCAGGCAGAGCTGGGGACCAAACCAGGTGTCAAGGACTAATCTTGTGTCCATCCTCCTTCTCTGGTCCTGAGTCCAGAGAAGCAGAAGGGTAGAAGATGATCAATACAAATGGTTATAAACTCTGTGAATTTATTTGTTTAGATGCTCTAATACTGGGTTTCTGATTTTTTTCATCTAATATCATTGTGAAGTGAAACTATACCTTTCTCTCCCCACTGCTGTCTAATAGAGCCGTTTGAGGCTTAGCTTGGGAATTGTGTCTTTTTCTCATAGCAAAGCAGAACGGAACTTGTGCCTTTTATTCTGTATATGGTCATGAACTAAACATAACACATTTTCCATGAAACATTCAAGTAAAAGGACCCATCAGAATGATGCTTCATGAGTTTACATGGCTTCATGGTGTCCATGCTCACACCACCTAGTATGCTAAAAGTTTATCTTCAAATTTATGAAGAGCAAGAAACAGTTGTTTAAAGAGCATTATAGGAGCAAGTCCAGTGTCTGCCAAAGTATCAGTTCATTGCTCCATTCATAGCAATGATCTAGTGTCCCCTGCACTCTCCAGCTTCTGAGCACAGTCCATGCATGTGGCGGATACCATTTCAGAGCTCCCTGCACACTTAGAACATCAGAAGGGAACTGTGAAACAGATGGGCTCACTACTGCTCTCTGCCACTCCCATGCACTGCATGCTTCCAGAAAGGTGGCTCAGCAGCTTTCCTACTTCTGAGGCCCTCCTGTGATCATGACTCAAGGTGCAGAGCTGCTTCAGCATCTTAGGGCATTGAGATATGAGGAGCCTGACCTCTTGCATATCCTTTGTCTTCATTCTACATATAAGAAACTGGTTCACACAGAACATGTCTGGGCCAACACGTGTGCTTGGTTCATCCTATGGGATTCCTAGTGCTCTGCCCTCATGGTAGACACACTCCTCACAGACCAAGGCAGACAGCACCACACACAGGCTGCTCTGTGCACTGCAGCTGCTGTGCTGTCTGCTGCTGAGATGGACTTTTATCTACTACACTATGATGCTGCTGGAACCCCTTTCTCATCTCCTCCCCAACCCCACCCCTGACTTGGTCACGCCTGCCTGGTGACAATCAGGAAATTCACAGCCAAAAGAAACATTCAAAAATTGGATTTCCATATTGCAACCAGTCCCTATTAATATGTCTTTGTTCACAAGATGGATGCATTATATTTTCAAATTCTGATTTTTTTCATATTGAAGTATTTTTGCATAAATTTTAACCTTCTACAATATTGCATTAAAATGAAATTCATTAAATACCAACATTGGAGAACTCCTTAAACTTGTTCCCCAAGACAAATGCCTCCCTTTCCTCAGCCTAGATTGTAATATGTACCAAGGATGCCAAGGACCCTGGTGACTTTTATACCCTAGAGACCTGCGCCTTCACTGAAGAGGAGACTGGGAAGGAAAGAGGACCTTCCACAAGGAGGATGCAGGGCTTCCTGCTCTCCCAGGAAAAGACTAATTTTCAAGACCACAAACTGGACACCTCAGGAGAGAGCTCCAGGGCTCTGTCCAGGGCCAGATATCCAGAGAAAGGAGAGGGAAAAGAGGAAGCACCAAACTGCAGGAGGCTGAGGTCCTGAGAGGGAAAGAACTCAGCACACTGGAAAGACAGGAAGACTAGGCAGAAGGCTATGGGGACAGTCGGCCTGCTACACCCAATGCAAAGAGGCAGCAGCAGGGGTCAGGGTGGATCTCTGCAGCCTCATGCATAGCTCACCAACACCTCACTTCTGAGGCTGAGGTCAGTGGTGCAGTCTGCTTAGCATGTGGGAGACTCTGAGTTTGAAAAGAGTACTACAAATAGAAAAAAAATGTGCCATGCCCACCCTCACCAGATCATACTCCTCTGACACTGAGGCCTCATATCCAGGCAACAGAAGTTTACAGATCTCTCTATGAGGTTCCATATCCACAGACCAAGGATGGGAAAATAGATGAGAACCTAGGAGAAGGAAAATGAGCTTCTAAGAGAAGTAAGAAACCTTCACAGAATTTACCTAGTGGAGAATGGGACTTGGTAGTAGTGGAAATGCTTTGTGGTTGGTTGTTTATATGCAGTGCTGGGTAATGAACCACAGGGCACCATACAACTTAGCCATCTTCCCAGTCGTTTTTACTTACATATTTATTTATTTATTTTAATTTTATTATAAGGGTCTGGCTGAGTTGCACTTGTTGGGTTCAAACTTGCCATCCTCCTGACTCAGCACCCTGAGTCACTGGGATCACAGGCATTCACCAAAAGCTCAGATGCTTGGTTGTTTTAAGATGACCCTGGTTACCTTGTGAAGGAGAAAAATCTGAGGAACCCATTTACCATCAACCTCCTCTCTGCATATTTGCTTCCCCTGAAACTAGATCTAACCAACAAAAACTAGTGATAACTAAGAATGCACTGTGTGGCCCACGAAATAAGCTACATAGTTCACATCTACTATTTTAGTGACTCGTCAGGAAACTCTAAGAGAGATGTTATTATTTCCACATTTCAGATGAGAAACCGAGGCTTTTTGAAAGTGAAGTAATTAACATAATGTCACACACAATTCTTAAGATGCAGAAACAAGATTCTGATCTTTCTGTAAGGATATTCCATTGACCACACCATGCCTCCTCCATCTGAGAAGAAATCCAGGGGCCAGAGGAGGTCACCAGACAGCCTCCAAGAAGACTAGGTGTCTGGATTCCATGAAGACATCAGGATGTGGCAACAGGCTGAAACCACTAGGCTCTGAAATAGCACCAAGTGGTTGTGAGCCTTCAGGTCTATTTTGGGAATACATAGGTGCATTTACCAAGATTGATTCCTGGGAGACCACTGCATGGCTTGTCTCAACATTCTGAGGTTCCACACCAGCATTCTTCAGATCTGGGAGGACAATGATCTGGTCCTGTTGAAGGAAGACAAACCAACAGTGTGGAGGCAGACATGGGCTTGAGTCTGGGAGGTCATGGAGCTCTGCTAGTGAGCTTGAGGCCTATGCTAAGGGCAGTGAGCACCTGTGGGTGGAGGAGAGATGCAGTTCATTTGCTCACTGAGTCTTTAGTGTGTGGGACAGCTGACTCACAAGAAGATGGGGAAGCCATTGTCATTCCTGTGTAAACCTCAGGGTTAAACTTTTCTCCTATCATTATCTGGAATCAAATGACCATATTAAGATTGAATCCTCCAACAACATCCACTTCCAAATATCCAATAGGAATTCAGTAACTATGGTAAGTGAAAAACAACAGTCACTGAGAAGACAGAGAAGACAGAAGGATCAAGCAACGTGGTTCTGATCAAATTGTTAGAATGAAAGAGGAAGATCAACTAGGTGAATTATAGAGAGGCCATCATAGCATGCAAAACTTAAGTCCTTTTAAAAATTGACATTTTATTGCATAACTCAAAATTAAAATCCACTCATTTGGAAAAAGAAAGAAAAGAGAAATCAAATACATCTCATAATGCCTCTACATAAACTTGCATTTCTCTATCATTTTTTCAGAATGCAGTGGGGATATTGTTCTGACCCAGACTCCGGTCTCCTTGCCTGTCACCTATGGACAGCCAGCCTCCATCTCCTGCAAGCCCAGTCAGAGCCTCCTAGGTAGTAAAGGAAAAACCTATTTGTATTGGTTTGTACACAGGCCAGGCCAGTCTCCAGAGAAACTAATGTATCAGGTTTCCAACCGGGACACAGGAGTACCAGACATGTTCAGTGGCAGTGGGTCAGAGACAGACTTCACACTGACAATCAGCAGGGTGGAGGCCGAGGATGCTGGAATGTATTAGGGCTGGCAACTTAAACAAGCCCCTCCCACAGTGATACATCCACGAACAAAAACATTCCTGCTGGGTGGCCCAGCTGCCACATGTGCTGCTGGTCTGGGCAGCCTCACTGCAGATTCTCTGTGGGTGTGATGGGACACTCAGGGGAACATTGTGCAGCTGAGAGCTGTGGACCAAAATTTCCTTGGGCATAGCACACACCAAACCCATTCATGACCATGTCAGCTGCAGCAGCCTGGCCTGGCCTATGGAGGACAAGAACAGAGGTGGGCCAGGCACCTTCTGAATGAACAGACAAGGTGAGGTGAGTGTGAATATTGACGAAGGAGCTGGACCTGGGTCTGGGACAAGACTCTGGCACAGGAAGAATGATGGTGTAAAGGAATGTCTAGAGATCCCCTTGTTTTTCAAATTCTGTTCTCTGTGAAATTCAGTTTCAAATATAATCACAAGTACAGAGAAAAAACTTAGCCTGAAATAATTAATAAAAGTAAAATTGTGGAACTGGTTGCTGGAGCTTGAACTCAATCTTATGCTTATTACTCCAGGATCCAGAAGGGATGTGGTAAGGTACAGATTCCACTTTTCCCACCTGTTACATTGGAGAGCCCACCTCCATCTGGGAACAATCAGAGGTCTAGAAGAAAATACTGGGGAAAATCTTCTTGACATTGGACTTTGCAATGATGTTTTACATATTGCAGTAAAATCTCAGTCTACAAAATCACATATAAATATGTGTGATTACACCAAACTAAAAACTTTCTACACAGCAAAGAAAACAGCAAAATTGAAAGATACCTTATAGTTTGGGAGAAAATATTTGAAAAGCACATATCTGATAAGTGGTTAATGTTCAAAATAGATGAACTCTCATAATTCAATAGTCACAACAACAGCAAAACACCCCAAATATCTGATTAAAAAATGCAGAAGGTTCCTGGATATTCCATCCTCCAATGAAGGTCTACAAATGGCCAATGGGTACATGAAAACGTCTACAATAATCCTAAACATCAGAGAAATGTAAATCAAAACCAATCTGAGTTCCCACCTCACATCTGCTAGGATGGACAACATAAGAAAGACACCTGGTAAGACATGTTGGTAAGGGTGTGGAGAAATAGAATCTGCTGTGGACTTTTATGGGAAAGGAGATTGGTACAACCACCATGGAAAGCAATATGGAGATTCACAAGGTAATTAAAAATTTAATACTACATGACCCAGCAGTCATTCTGCTGGATCCATACTCAAAGGGAATGATGTCACCAACTGAAAAAGATACTTCACTCCCAAGGTCACTGTAATATTGTTCACAGTGCCTATGAGAAAACAGTCAAAGCCGCCAATGATGGTAACTTGTCAAAGAAATTGGTTCATTCAGCATGAGGAAGACAGGAGAGAGAAGTTAGGAGTCCATTGCAAACATCCAGACTATATATGGTGGTTTCTTTGGTCCATGATGGTTAAAGTGGAAGGAGCAGTGAGTGATCCATTTTGGAGATAGAGGTTAATCACAGGCTGGTGTTTAAGTCATGGGATGTGAGAGAAAGTGTGTCAAGATAACTCTGAGAACTTGATGTGAGAACCTAGAAGAGGGGAGTTGTCATTTGCCCTGACAGAAGAGACTGTGAAGAGTGACCTTGTGGAGGAGAAGAGAAATGTGGCTCTGGATGTTTTCAGCTGGCCATGCCATGAGCACTTGACTTGCAGTGTGGTTGTCAATTAGCCCCTTGGATCTTTGAGGCTGCGAGTTTTGGGTGAGATCCTCACAGGAACTGAGATCTGATAACCATTGCAGCCAGTGCTACACAGATTAGAGGCCCAGGCCCTGAGTTCTGGGACAGGGTGGAGAAGGAGGAACCAGGATGATGAATGAGAAGGGGCAGTGGGGAAGAGGAGCAAGAGAGAGAGAGGTCTTTAAGATCAGAAAGAGAGTGCATGGAGGAGGAGGGTGTGGCTGAGGTGCCAAATGCCATTGTTGGGTCTGGTAATAGGAGGGGGTGCTGTGACCACTGCACTGGCCCATGTGCTTGTCTCAGGTGACCTTGAGCAGGAGTTTCAGTGAGACCATGGGGTAGCATGTTGAATGGGGAAGTCAGGAACAGAACAGAGCAAGGTTTGAGCATGGTGACCATGGACAACTGTTTCCATGATCTTCATAGTGAAACGCAAAGACATGCCATGCTGGAGGGTGTGATATAGGTTTTATCATTCTTAGAGCTCTGAGCACAGAGTCTTCACTCCCCTGTGTGAGCATCCATTAATCCTACTGGGTCTGGTTCTGTTGTGATGCTGCTCACTCTCGTCACATTGCTCCTTGTACTTTCAGAGTGCCTGACACTGTTTTCTTGAGAGAGAATGTGTGACATACTGGGTTGAAGAAGCTGCTAGAGACAGGGTTCTAATCCTGTGTCGGTAAAGTGAGGAAATGCTCCCTGGCCCTGTGACGTGGTCTCTATCTTTTACTGTGGTGCTGAGATTGAGGTCAGGGTTTCCCACTTGCTGGGCTGTCTTGGTCCTCTGATCTACACCCCAGCCCTGGTCTAGCCTTTTCCAAATCTTTTTAAAGAAGAACAGAATGCTCTGGCATATTTCAGAATTGGTACTTTCCCTCTCTCCTGTTGAATTAATTGGGGCTGTTTTCTGTGAGATGCTTCTGAGCTTTTGTAGGTAGAATCTGCAAGGGTTTAGAGCTCTGCCAACACAGGGTGACCTGGGCTTTCTAACTCTCCCTGTGTCTAGGTTAAGGCCCCAACAAGGTGTCAATTATAGTTCAGGTTTTCCTGACTCTGTCCCTATTTATTGGAGGCTCCTGCCTCTGGGTGTCTGTTATGATGAGTGTGATTCTCTGCATCTGCCCTCTGCCTCCTCAGTATTGGGCAGTGCCTGGCCCTAGGGCCTCACTTCCCTGATGGGGTCCAGAGGAGTTTTTGTGTTTTCAGTTAGCTCATCCTTTGCTGGTTGCTGCTTCTTTCTTGCTGACTCAAATACTTCGCTCTCTCCTGCCAGCATCTTCAAGTTCATCTAGGTCCATCTATGCTCAGAACTGTAAGAGATTCCTGGTGCTGACCCATCTGCTGTCATGAGCGGTCCCGTCCCTACTCTCTTGATTATTTTTTTTTTTATTTTAAGTAATCAGTTTCTTAATTATTGTGTTTTCCTCATGGTAACTTATTAATTATATATGCATCTATAATATCACAGAGATTGTTACCTCAGAGTTTTTGAGAAAATATTTCCAATGTGGGTTGCCAGGGTAGACCAATGGTGGAGCATGGGGAGAGAACCCAGCTGACCTGGGCAGTTGCATGGAGCCTTCTTAATAGGTGGGACAGGAACTGAGCCCTGGACACCAAGGAAGGATTCTTCCTGGACATGTGCTGTGCTAAGGGAGAGGAAAGGAGGTTGGGTCAGAAAGCACTGGAAAACTCCCCCATTCCCATGGGACTCTCCCCAGGAGACTTGTGGTTGCTGTACGCCTGGAGCATATAACTGGGCCTTCACTGCTTCTCCTGCTGATTGCCCCAGCCCAGCTCTGCTGTTTTTTCAAAATCACCTTCACCTTGACAATAAGGGCTCTCCTGAGTGAGCACATCACTCAAATCATGCATAGACATCTGAGGAGTGCATAGCCCCCTTTGGAAGCTCATCTGTGTCCTGCTGGACTGAATGGAATATATGAGATGACATGAGGGGCATTTAGCCAGTATGTTTAGGAATTATGGAGGCAGGGGAGACCAAGCATCTGTGTCAGACCCACTTCCCCTGCACAGGGAAAATTTCCACCCTCTCTGGGTGACTTATGACTGACCTTTCCAACTCTGATGCTTCCCAAGATGGAGGCAGGCAATTGAGGGATGACAGGCATTTTCCCTAGAGTCTGTATCATCAGTGAATCTCTGCTGGATCCTGGAATAATAAATGAAATGCATGATTGAGTGCCAACTTAATAGGACATTTTCATGATCTTCTGATTATTAATTATAGCAGACTTAGGCTTTTCTCTGTGTTTGTGATTAGGATTCAATCCCAATTTCACAAAGAACAGCATTTACAAGCACAAAGGTCCTCTACAAGTTCCCTACACCACTGCCTTCCCTGTGCCAGAGTCTGGCCCAGGGCACAGGTCCTGCTCCCTCTGCAGTGTTCATGCTCATCCTGTCAGTTCATTCAGAAGGTGTGTGGACCAGCTCTGTGTCTTGTCCTGCATATGCCAGGCCAGGCTGTTGCAGTGGACAGGTCCATGAATGGGTTTGACCTGAGCTGTGGCCAAGGCAGTTGTGCTCCACAGTCTTCAGCTGCACCCTGTTCCCCTGGGATCCCAGCATCTTCCTCTCACACACTCAGAGAATTTGCTCTGCTGCTTCCATGTGGCAGCCCACGTGGCAACTAGGCAGTCTGAGCAAGGAGGTTTTTGTTCAGGGCTGCACCACTGTGGGAGGAAATTGTAAACCTTGCATACAGTAATACACTCCAGTATCCTGAGTCTCCACCCTGCTGATTTTCAGTGTGAAATCTGTCCCTGACCCACTGCCACTGAACCTGTCTGGGACCCCAGTGTACCTGTTGGAAACCCGATATATTAGGCCCTGTGGAGACTGGCCTGGCTTGTGTACAATCCAATGCAAATAGGTTTTTCCATCACTGTATAGGAGGCTCTGACTGGACTTGCAGGAGATGGAGACTGATTGTCCAGGGGTGACGGGCTCAGAGAGAAGAGTCTGAGTCATCACAATGTCCCCAATGCATCCTGAAAAAATGACAAAGAAATGTAAGGTTATATGGACACATTATGAGATGTGTTTGATTTTTCCTTTCTTTCTCTTTTCCAAAGGCATTTGTATTTTATTTTGTGTCATACAACAAAAGTATCAATTTTTAAAAGGACTTAAATTTTGTAATCCTCTCTTTAATTCACTCAGAGCATCGTCCTCTTTCTTTGTGACAATCTAGATCTTTCTGTCTTCTATCTCATATTAATCAATCTCAACTGCCTCATCCTGGAGGACAAGATCTGCTCATCTCTCAAATGGACAGACCACACATGAGCAGAATGGGGGCCTCAAGGATTACTTTCCTCCCATTCTCCTTCCTTATCCCCTCTGTCCTCACCAGGTATCCAGAGTATCAGCAGACCCAGAAGATGAGCAGGGAGCTTCATTTTGAGAAGTTGAACTGAGGAGTCCTGGGTGCGTGAATGCCGGGTTAAGAGATGAGCTTTTATTTTGGCCTAAGAGGAAAGTCCTCCCCAGGGAGCAGCATGCAAATACCCTAGTGGGTGCTGGAGTGGAAAGAGTGAGGGAGTGTGGGGCCTGCATTGTGAGCCCAGGAATATGTAATGTCTTCTATATTTGGAGCAAATACAATAAAGAAACAGCCCAGGCTGCCTGTGTTGTGGACAGGAGGCCCATCTTGAAAGCCTACCTCTGTGGGAGGTCCTGATATCCAGAGCCTGCCATCTTAATATAGTACAGACCCAAGAATGTGGAGTTGATCTCCACATCAGCCTCTGAGAGGGGATTGGCCACCATGCTGTCTCCTTCACATCTAAGGAGACAAGGTAAAAAGTGCCACCTCACAATTATTGATCTTCTCAATTTTCTTCCAGCCACAGCATGCAGTTGAGGAAGATGGAGATATTCTGGTGTCTGCTGTTCTCTGGAGAAAAATAAGAATGTCAGGAACTAAGTTTAGATGTCATCTTCTCCTGGCCTAGTGAATGGAATAAGAGCACAAGGGCCATTCCTAACTGTCTCTTTTGACCCCTGTGCTTCATCTGAAGATCCAGTAGCCCTGCCCAATCCCAGAGAAAGGACAAGTCTACCTGGGGCAGTGAGTGTGAGATTCCCAGGAGTTAGTTCTATAACCTGCTGGACATCCTGTCCTGGTGATCTCCATGAGTGTGATACCAGAGTCATGCAAACCCTTTGCAAAAGAAGAACCCCTTGAGTCCACTGGACAGAGTGGGCAAAGGAAGAATCTATGTTAGATTTTTCCCATTGATAGGACAGAATTCCTTCCTCCAACTGCTGTTCCTTGTCAGAGTTCCAGGGTCACAGGTGTCACAAGGCCTGGATTTAAAAAGAGATCCCCTGTGTTTGAACAGGACTGGTTCCAGGCTCTCCATGTCTCAGTGTGATTCCATCTGCACTGATGTTCTCCTGGGCCTTATTGCAACGGACACTCTGCGCTTGTCAGCAGGATGCACTGCCCAGGGACATTAGTTTCATACTTCCTTCTCCCTTGCTGTGAGAGACTGTGCCTGTGTTGCTCTGGCCAACAAGGCTGAGCTGCTCTTCCCCACAGCCCAGGGCCTCTGACACACCCTCTCCACAGTGTGGATCTTGGTGTGAGGGACACAGTCAGCTAAGAACCCTGTCATGGTTTCCCTTAGTTGAAATAAACCTCTGTGACTGTCCTCCTGTCCTGAGTGTGCAGCTTCCCTCTGGACACTGTGAGAAGCAGGCATGTATGGTAGTTCTCCCCAGCCCATTCTTCATGTGTTTTATTTCTGAATGACCAGAAATAAATGAAATGAAAGAAAATGACTTGGAGCTCATTGAGCAGGAACAGGAAAAACTCAGAGTTTAAGAAAGTTCCAGAGTGTAGGACACCTTGCTGGAAAGTGAGTTGGGCAGATTCACTCATCTTTCCTCCCCTAACCCTAAGGACTTCCTCAAGCCATGTACCATGAGGCTCTCATTTTGTTGCTTTGATGTGTCCAAGGTGCAGATTAAATCTGAATATGAGAATTTACTTTCATATTTTATGCTGGATATATTTATAATGATAATTTCTATGTAAGTAGATTTCCCTTTGCCATCATCTGACTTCAGTGCTCTATCACTTTAGAATGCTTCTATTGGGGCATTACACTTGTACATGATAGTTGGTTTCACTGGGACACAAACTTACAGGCATAGAATTTAATCTTCTCCATTTCAGTCCTTAGTGCCTCCTCTTTCCCTCTTTCTTCCCTTCCCCTATTCCCTTTCTCTTCTCCCCTTGTCATCCTTCTGCTTATTTATCTACTTCATTTTCATTGGTGTGTTGTAGATACAGAGGAGATGGAATTCACTGTGGTTATTTAGCATCTGTATCCATGCACATGGTTTGATGTGGTCACACTCATTCCACATTTCCTCCCCTTCCAGTTCCCAGTCCATTCTTTTATCTGTCTCCTTCTCCACTGTTCTTTCCTCTGTCCTGATGACATCTTATCCCCCATTTTTGCCCTTCCTTTGCTCTAGGTTCTACATAGGAGAGATGACATTTGATCTTGACTTTCTGAGTCTGGCTTATTACACTTAGCATGATGTTCTCCTGTTCCATCCATTTCCCAGCAAATGCCATCATTTCATTCTTCTTTCTGGCCATGAGTTCCCCCTAGATTGTGTGGGTGTGTACAGGTTGGGAGGATCTCTGTAGCAAAGGGAAGAACCTGACCACACTGCAGAGCAAACAGAGAGCTGGTCATTTCCATCACCACGAGTCATGTGGGATGATTGTTCTTGTGTTTAATTTTCTGATGCTCGTGTTGAGATGTGGCATGTTGATATCTCTCCTCATTTTATATTGCTGAGCAACAAATTTCCAACTATTAAGCAAAGTCTTCCTTCACAGGCCTTTCCCTCAGGAGTCCAGGCTGGGTTCTCACCTCAGATCTGACAAGACTGAAATGAAGCAGTCAGTGGGCAACTCTCCTTGCTGAAGTTCAGGGTCTTTTACCAGCTCAAGTGGCTCTGGTAGAGTCATCTTTCCACAGTTGTAGGGTGAGGTCCCAATTTCCCTTTTGGCCTTTACCACAAACCTCCTGGAAACTGCCCTATTTGCTTACAGTGTAGCTCCTGCCACCTCCAAGAACTGTATTAGAGAGAATCCCCATGCCAATGCTCCATGTCATGAGATGTCCTTCCTATCTCTATCTATGCAGATGTGAAGGGCTTCCATGATGAGGGAAAATCTAGTCAGGCACTCTCTGCCTCTGTTAAAGACATTTATTTGAATACATCTCCAAAATCCTTCAGAAGAAATTTTTCCAAAATTCCTTTTGAAATACCTAGGGAAGGCGTTGATACCAGGAAATCAGTTTTTGGGCCAACAAATTAGAATCTTGTCCATACAATACTGTTGTTACCACTTACCATAATGACTGGATCCCTATTTGATATTTGGAAGTGGGTATTATTGTTTTAAGGATTCAATACTTAATATGATCAGTTGATTCCAGATAAATAGAGGATAAAAGGCTAATTCTGAATTTGGAATGACAATGGCTTCCCCTGTCTTTTTTGTAAGTCAGCTGTGCCAGGAACTACTCAGTGTACACATGAACTGCTTCTCTTCTCCACCTATCATTGCTCATTGCACTTAGCATCAGCCTCAGCCTCACTGACAGGGCTCCATGGCGTCCTACCTCAGGCTTCCACACACTGATTCTTTGTCTTCCTTCAACAGGACCGTCCATCCTCCTCCCAGCTAGGAACAAGGTGGTGTTCAAACTGGGAATGTGGGGGACAAGCCATGCAGTGGCTGCCCAGGCTGACCTACCAAGCATCAGCCTTGGTGAATTCACCTATGGATTCCCACCTTAGACCTGCAGGCTCACAGCCCCTTGGTGCTATTTCAGATCCCAGTGGATTCTTCCTGATGCCCTCTGCTGATGTAGTCATGGAAACCAGACTCCTAATTTTCCTGCAGGATGGCCAGTGGCCTCCTTTGGCTTCCAGGTTTCTTCTAAGCTTAAGGAGGCATGGCATGGTTGATGCAACACCCACCCAGAGAAGATTAGAAAGTTGATTCTGCACATTAAGGATTGTGTGAGGAATTGGGTTAGTTTACTTTCCCCAAACTTCAGTGTCTCATCTGAAACATGGAAATAATAACATCTCTCTTATAAAGTTGCTCATGAGTAATGAAATAGCATCTGTGAGTTATGTAGCTTAGTATTTGGGCCCACACTGAAGTTCTTAGGAAACACTAACTTTTTTGGTTAGATCCATTTTCATGGGAAGCAATTGTATAAATAAATGGTGAATGTTCAATGGTTTTTCATAATATTCTCCTTCACATAGTATCCAGAGTCTTCTTAAAATAACAAAGAGACTGAGCTTGGTGGTGCACCTGGTTTCTAGTGACTCAGGGTATTGAGACAGGAGGATTGCAAGTTAGAGCCATCCTGTGGAACTTGGCCAGATTCTTATCAAGACAAAAATAAATAACAAAATCCCCAAACAAGGCACATTCTCCCCTGTGAAACCTCTCTGAAGGTTTCTCACTGTGCTTAGAAGTTTATTGTTGTTTTCCTAGGGTGACATCTGCAGTTCCCACCCTTGGCCTCCTAGGGTGACATCTGCAGTTCCCACCCTTGGCCTCTGGGTTTGGAACCTCATGAAGCACTCTGTAGACTCTGTTGCCTGGATCTGAGCTCCCAGAGTCAGAGGAGGCTGCTCTGGTGAGGATGGGCATGGCATTATTTTTCTTTCTTGCAGATCTGGGGATGGAAGAAAGAGTCTCCCACATGCTAAGTGTGGTAGGACCACCATCCCCATGCTCAGAATTGAAATTTCAGTGAGCTCTGCAGTTGGTTGTAATGATCATCCCTGATCCCTGCTGCTACCTGGTGGTATTTCTTATCAGGCCCCTTCTCTGGAGCCTTCTGCCTCAGCCTCCTGTGTGACCATCCCGTGTGCTGAGCTCTCTCCTGAGGAGTCTGGGTTGTAGGTGGGAACCACCAGAGTCTCTTGTCCAGGGGAGTTGGAAACCCTGCTTCTTCGATGAGGAGGAGCTGTTCCCAGTCCAGTATCCTCTTCATGACTACAGGGATCTCCAGTGTTTAGACCTCACCTGCGATCTTGGCATCCTAGCTCATGCTCCAGACTAGGCTGAGGCCAGGGAGGTATTGGCCTTGGAGACCAATTTTTAGGAGGTCTCCAATGTTGGTATTTGTATGAATTAAGCATTAATTCAATATGGAACAAATTTAAATTAATTTAAGAATATTTGAATATTCAAAAAGTGAGAATTTTAAGAAGCACAGGATCTATATTGTGCACAAGGAAGGATTTGGACTGTTGCATTTTGGTTTTGAAAGATACTTCCATCTGTGATTTTTTTTCTCTGCCATCAGGCGACAATGAGAGATGAGGGAAGTGGTCATCTGGTAGTTAAAGCCCATCTCAGCCTCAGACAGCAAACTGCTGCAATGCACAGAGCAACCTGTGTATAGTGCTGTCTGTCATGGGCTGTCAGGAGTGTGTCTCCCATGAGGACAGAGTACTAGGAATCCCATGGGATGAACCAAACCCACATTCTGGCACACACATGTTCTGTGTGAGCCAGTTTCCTCCATGATGGAGAAGACAAAAGAAAGGTGAGGGTTTGGCCCTTCATGGTTCAAAACCCTGAGATAATGAAGCAGCTCTGCAGCTTGGCTCAGCATCACAGAAAATCCTCAGAAGGAGGAAGGCAACCTTCCTGGAAGAAGGAAAAACCTTCATGGGACAGTGCTGTGTGTAGGCCTTCACAGTATAGGGTATGGGAGCCCAGCTGCTTCAAGGTGACCTTCAGATCCTGCAGCTGGTCAGCGAGCTCTGTGACCCTTCAAGAAAAGGTGTCTGGACAATGCTTGTGAGCTGGAGGTGGCAGGGCACACTGGGCATTGCTCTTGGTGGACTCTGATGCTGCTGTAGACTTGTAGACTCTGGTCTTACTGCTAATGCTGTCATTAGGAAGAGTTTTTTTATTGCTCTTCTCAATTTAGGGTGGTTAAATCTGATGTGAGTCTGGACACCATGAAGCCGACTGACCACATGGAGCATCTTTCTGGAGTGAACTTTTACTGGAATGTCTCATGGAAGAAGTGTCATGTTTAAGTTCACACACACATACAGGATAAGAGTCACAAATTTTATTATTTGTTGTGAGAAAATATTGAAGTTTACAAGCTAACCTTCAATGTGCTCCAAGAGACAACAGTGGGGAGAGGAAGGTATTTATTCACTTTCCACCAACCTCAGATGAAGAACCAAGAAGGCCCAACTTAAAACATCTAGAGAAATAAATTCAGAGTATTTATTGCAGTTTATGTTGGATGATTTTTATCCTGCTGTTTTTCTAAGCTCTGTACTGGAGAAGGAAGATGGGGCAGGAGATTAGCAGCTGACACCTGAATTTGGCCTCAGCTCTGTCTGAACTCTGAGTGACCTGGTTAGACATTTCTGCTGTTTTATCTTCCCTGGTTACCAGGTGTGATGGGTGGTTTCTGAGCTCCTCTCTGGATTGGAGTGTCTGTGTCATTGAGATGGACAGGTGGGTGAGCTGTCTTCTTGGAGCTGTAGAACATCAGTGTGGAGAGCAGAGGGCACAGGACCCTGTGGACACTCAGGTGGCTCACCTTCAGGTTCCTCTCACTTAATTCTGTGCTAAGATGTTCCAATCCTTGCCCACAAGAAGGTGACATGTCTAAAAATGAATTCACCATAGCCTCAGCCCTGGAAAGGCTGATCTATGTTTTAAGCATAAATTTAAATTGCATTTTTACCTGGTAATACAGCAACATTGTAGGAAGTGAGCAGGACCCTGTGGTCTCCCTCTGTGGCCACTCAGGTTTTCTCTTGTGTGTTCATAGCACTCAGGGAGTGAGGATGTCACCAGTACCCAGATGTCACAGGTAGCACCACAGAACCTTGCCCAGCCTGTGTCCTCCAGGGCCTGGCAGGGCTGCTCCACACAGTCATGTGGGGACCCAGACTGATGATGTTCTGTCCCCTTGTGTTTGTACCATGTGGACCCCATGGCCTCCAGCTGTGCTGTGGGAAAGGAGGTCTGGAGAGTCAGTGATGTACTGAAGGTTGCTTTTATATCTTACAGAAAACTGGATTCTTCAAAACCCACCTTTTAACAGGGCAGACTCTGAAAGGTAGAACAAAAGAACAACTTTTATTTTTCCAGAAATAAGTCATATGCATTATCTCTCTTACTCTTCATGGACAATGTGTGAACTCCTCAATAATTGAATCCATGGACAATCTTTGTCTGATGCTAATATTATGTAAGGTACTTGACTGTGTTCAC
>JAJEJO010043211.1:22265-35090 GCA_020662805.1 Glaucomys volans | reverse complement strand
TACATGAACTGCAGGGCTGCTTCCCAGCCATCATCCTGTTCTAATATAGGCATAAATATTGGAGAACCCAAAGTTATAGGGGGTTACATTGATCCATGGGAAATGGAGTGGAGAATTGAAAGTCATGTATTAGAACCCACATATATGACTTAGGTTCTGCATTGTTATTGAGGCCCTGGCTTGGAGTTTCTGGGTTTACCATGAGTACTGTCTCCAAAGGGAATGAGAAACACTTGCATTTATGGGATTCTGCACATGGGAGTGGTGTGCAGACCTGTGTGGGACACACAGCATGTCCATTGCTGCCCTGGACACTGGGTATGTGAGGTGCCCCTCCCCAACTTGGGCACTGGTGGACATGATGCCTGAGTATTTCTGATGAGCCCGGCCTGGTATGTGCCCCCTCTGACCTTTCACCTTACATCTTGCTTTGACTCCTCTGGGGAAATCCAATTTCATCATTTCCACTGCAATCGGTGCAAAGAGTCCTTGACCCAGGCTTGGGACCAAGTATGCCCAAGAGCAATTTGTCCCTAGCGCCTTTCTACCTGTGGACTTGGATGAAATTATAGCACCTGTGGTGAAGCAGATGATATCCCCACATGTTTTCCAACTTGTGTTTGTCACCAAGGTGAGGACCTCAGATGCAGAGCCCCAGGGCAGAAAGTGCTCCGGATTCCTCCAGGGAAGTGGAGGAAGCAGGTAAGAAAGGGATCGAGGATAGGAGCATGGCCCCTCCAGCCCACACCATAAGGAGCCTTCAGAGATGTAGGTGAACTTGTCCCTGTGGTGTATGTCCACCTGGCTGACCTCTCTGGCACTGCAGATCCCTTCGGCTGGGGCTCAGGGCTTTGCAGAAGCTTCTAAGATGTTGACTTTGATTTGCCTATTTTTGACCCTGAAGTTCCCCTTCCTCACCTGCACTTCAACCACTCCTAAATGCTTTTTGAGAAAGAGATACAAAGTGTCCAAGGATGAGGACGTGGTGATTGGTGGGTTCTTCCCCCTGTATGCATACCAGTACAATGAGGATGCACTCAGGACCAGCAAAGCCTTCCTCTCCCTGCAGTAAGTGGTGTTCTCACTTCTTCTGTTTCTCTGTGATTATCAGGTTGAGTAATGCTGAGGAGTCTGGAAAAATAGAGTCACATTCTCTCCTAAGGTCCACATGGGATTTTTTTCTTTTCTTGCTGAATCCTTTCCCCCTTTGGTTGTCTTCCTGTTACCTCCCTCTTTTCATGTCTGGCAGGTGAGAAAGAAAGCAGTCTCCACCTTGGTCCATCATTTTGGTACCTCCCACAAGCTGCCAGGGCATGGGGCCAAGTGACATCCCTTAGAAAAAGAGCCTGATCCCTGGCCTGGGTTCAGCAGTAAGACACCTGCCCCCATGGTGAATGTAGACCTTGCTGACCTCCCTGGCACTGCAGATCCCATCTGCTGGACTCAGGGCTTTGCAGATCCTTCTAAGATTTTGGCCTTGCTTTGTTTCTCCTTGGTCCTGAAGCTCCCCCTCCTTGCCTGCACTTCAACCACTCCCAAACGCTTTTTGAGATAGAAACACAAGGTTTCCAAGGATGGGAATGCAGTGATTGGGGGGTTCTTCCCCCTGTACACACACCAGAACAATGAGGACACCCAAGGGTCTGGGTCGACCTTCCTCTCCCAGCAGTAAGTGCTGTTTTCATTTCTTCTCTTTCTGTGATTATTGGGATAAGTAATGCCTAGGAATCAGGACAGATAGAGCCACACTCTCTCTTTCCCTGTTCTTCCCAACCCACTGATCAGGACCCACATGGGATTTTTTTCAGTTCTTCCTGAATTCTTTCCCCCTTTGGTTTTCTTCCTGTTAGTTCCCACTTTTAGTATCTGACGGGTGAAAGAGACAACAGTCTCCACCCTGGTTCATCATCTCCGTCCCTACTAAGAGCTGCCAGGGTATGAGGTCAAGTGATGTACCATAGGAAAGCAGCTCAAGCCCTGGCCTGGATTCAGCACTAAGACACTGCCACAAATGTTCACTTGCACAGAGCTGAGGGTCTGCTGAAATTTCTTCCCTCAGCATATATTTCCTAATACCCTACAGGGGCCCAACACTATTCACTTCCCATCCCCTCAGGCACACTTCTTACTGTGGATGTTTCCTTAAATCATTTCCATATCATATTTCATGCTGGGGTGTTCCTTGCCTCTCAGAGTTGGAAGTCAGGCCAGCAATAACACACACCAACAGTGAGATTTAATCTGTTCCAATTTGATTCTGTTTCACTAGGACACATGTGCACCCTCAGATTTGGGATGTTATCAGTGTCACTAATAATGTTGGATAATGTTGGATATTGGTTTACAAATGAATGAGACAGAATTTCAGGAGTCTCCCAGATACACTTATTAATGTGCGACTGTACACACCTGGATTCTGATGATGTCTGCTGCATGTGATTCTGAGCTAGAGTCGGGTCTGTGGGATGCGAGACTTGAATCCCCACTGCTCTATCCTGAATCCCCGAGGGCTGTTAAGGAGATAATCAGGAGTGACATTTGTCAAGAAAGGCAACATAGACTTCAAGAGGGGCCACTGCCATAGGTGCAGGGACACTGTAGGGGTTTCCCAGCCAGGGAGGGGTCCAGCCACTTCTGGATCCACTAAGGGAGATTGGGATTCACAGTCCAGGAGCAGGGACAAGTCAGTGGATAGAGAATGATCAGGGGGAGCAGCAGAGGGGAGACCCTGGGAAAGAGGAATGTCATGGGTGTGTGGAGAGCTGGGCAGAATGGGCAGACAGCACCTTGGGTGCTGGAGGATGAAGAACTGATGGGATACTGGAAGTGGCCAGCTGTCCAACATGGCTCAGCTGACATGGCCAAGTTCTTGCTGAAGGAAGCTGTGGGGTTGTTAAGGTCAGGCTGAAGAAGACTTCAGGGCAGGAAGACAGAAGTTGATCCAAGAGCAAATCTTTGTCAGGGCTGAAGGCAGGGCATGTCTCATGTCCCCACAGCCCAGACACCCTGGAGGCTGGAGGGACACTGGTTTCTCTCCCTCGGTGATGAGGAAAGGCCACCTTACTCCATCCCTTGCTCTCCACTCTCAGCAGCTCAGAGTCCATTGAGCCTCAGCAGGTGGCCCTCTCTGTCCTGAGCCTGGAACCCTGTACCTGAGGATTCCCCCTACCACCATGTGACATTCATGCCCATCTGAGGTGACCTAGTGGAGGAGCCAGGGGCCCAGGAGAAAGCTGAAGTGTCTCTGAAAATCAGAAGGAAAGAAAGGAAGTTTGGGCAAGGACCTGCTTTCATACATGATTAACATACTTCTCTTTATCAAAACCAGGGCAAAACACAACTTTAGCTACCTTTTAATGAAGGAAAAGGGGAGTGTAGGTACAAGTGCCTCAGACTCACAGCAGTCATACACTGGCCCTGGGTACTTTTGTTAACATAAATACACTACAAAGTGGGATTATCATCTCAATCCCTGTTTTACCAAACTCTTTTCCTTACATAACAAAATATTAGCAGTTAGTTTGTATGGATATAACTCTTGTATTCATGCAAATGCCTGCATGATACTGTATAACACATAGGGCTAGCAAAAAGCTGATTCCAGGACAGTGTTTGGACGTTCTTGATTTCCCACTTTCTTTCATTTCATTTGCTGTCATTTGGTACACAGCAGAGGGACAGATGGGGTTGTGAAGTATTTAATGAATAAAAACATTTTCACTGCTTCTTCTTAGTTTTACATGACAGTTGGTAGATCCATTTTGACATAGATCTACCAGCAGGGAGCAGATCTTGTCCAGTGCAGATCTGGCACTTGTCCTTCAACTTCCCCTCCCTCTATTGATCTTTCTGCCATTACCCATAGTCTTTTAAAAATAATTTTCTTGATAGATTCTCATGCACATATCTGAAAAGTCTGATTAAAGCAAATGCATATGTGGATGTAAAACAGCTAGGTACAAGGCTATAGTTTGTTTTTATCTTCCAATGGCAAATCATAATTCTATATTTTTAGTGAAAAAAGTGATGTTTCATATATGTATATATAATGGGGGATGATCAAATCAAACTAGATAATGTATTCCTTACCTAAAATAATTATCGTTTTTGGTGAAGATTACCTCTATTTAAAAATATTCTCAGGCATCTAATAATGAATCCTCTGGAGAGGTCTTACTGACCACATCTCTAATCCTTCAGGAGACCACTAGGTCCTTTGCATTTAATTAAAAACAGGGTCCTCATTTGATGAGCACAAATGGTTTTTCATTGATCATTTTTACAATTATTAATTAGTAGTTGTGCTGTACCTATTCATAGTGCCTCTGAAGCATTAAGTGACTGCTCTTTGCTGATTTATCTATTTATGTGGAAGCACTTTTTGTAAAAAGAATATTTTGCATTTCCAGGAGAACCTATGCTTGATTGTTGAGTAATGTAGATGTGCTCTGGGTGACGTTGATGCTCTGAGCATTTTGAGTGTGGTGTGCCTACAGGATGAAAGCCCTGGAAATTTCAGGGAGTGTGGAAGCTCACCACCTTTCATTTCCTTCTTTCTGCTCTTCAGCCACAGGCCCACAATCTGCAAATTCCTTAACAGACATATGTTAATTGTAGCATTTTATTTCCCTTCAACACACATCATAGATGAGTCAAGAAATGTACCTTTATATTCCATAAATATTTGATTTCACCATTGAGGATGTATTTTATTATTTCTCTACTGATTTTAATAGAATCATTGTGAAGCACGAAACACACATATACCCAGGTCACTCCTCTGCTTTCTCTTTTATTCTGGTCACGTGTCTGTGTCTTTTGGTACCTTGCCATCATCTTTAAAATATCCTAGTTACTCAGCAATGAATATTAATTTTCTGAAAATCATCTTCCCTTATTCTTTGAATTATTTTTACTCATTTTCTAAACTTTCCATATTACTGGAATATCTCTCAATTAATTTTGCCATCACTGTTAAAAAAATTCTTGCCCCTTTGGATTTGCTTTAAATTTGGTAGGACCTGAGGGAATGTTGATACCTATGTGACATTGCTAGTAATGTGCTTTTATATTCTTTAGCAGAATTTTGCATTTTACCCCAAGGCAACTTCTGCTTGTCACCTGGTGACACTGTACATTATTGCTGTTATTTTGAAAAGTCATTGACTAGTGCTGTTTATCATGCACTTGGTTGGAGACTACATTGGTTTATTGGTTATATTGACTCCTCAGCAGGCATTTTCCAGGTGAAGAAATCCTGCTGCCAACTCCTTTCTCCCAGTCTTCTTTGGTGTGCTATTTTATTGCATAGCAAATAGCTTAGGAATTCCAGTCAGGAACTAGACAATTCTGGTGCTAACAGAAACCGTTCTCTGATTTTATGGAAATGTGCTGGACAGGGTGTTTAAGCATCTCATCCCACCACAGCAACAGCAGCCGTTGCTGCACCCGCAGTGTGGAGCTTGGAGTTCACAGTTTCAGATCTGCCCAGGGTGGGGAGCCTGCCTTGCAGAACACCCTGCAGGGGTGATCTGTCTCTGCCATGGCCTTCCTATAGTAGTGAGTGTAGACTCACCACAGCACACCTGCTAGGAGGCTTTATTTAAAAAAAGATTTGTTTTGTTTTGATGCTTCATTTTTAATCAGAAAATAACATTATGTACTTTTATGAGGTGTGATGTAGCATTTTGACATGTGATTTCATCATGGAGTGATTACATCAAGCTAATTAGCTCATCTCTCATCTCATCTACGTCTGCACAGATGCACTATGACAGGGTTATTGTCTTAGTTATTTTTTAAGGGATAATGTTAAGGATATGTCTTTTGACAAAACTAATATGCTTACTCAGAAATGAATGTTTAGTTTTATAGAATCTTTTATATGCTTTGATAAATGTAGTGTTTTTTGTGTGTGGATTTTGGTTTTGTTTTTTGCCTTGCAGAAATATGTAAACATTGAATGTCAGGATTTAAAAAGGCTATATAGTATTCCATTTGGAATGATTCTTTGCTCATATTTTCTTTTGGATATTTGTAACAAGTGCAGGTGAGTTTTAAAATACAGATATTTGTCTTCTTTTTCTATTATCTTTTTTATTTAAGTGTTTCCTGGTAGAGTGAGCATCTATTCCTGAGTGGCAGATATAACTTACCTGTGAATGTATTCAGGCCTGATGTGCATTGGGACATTCATTTCATAAAGCATCTGTGGACACCATGTGGCACTACTTGTGTAATGTTCTCCAGTTCATGATTCACTATGTTCAGGTTACTATAGGTTTGTCTGGGAAAAAAAGCAATCCTTTTTTCTGAAATGAAAGGAGTGGGTTTCAAGTGGCCTGTGTGATTTCCCTCATGATCTCTCCCTCCTATAAAATTTTGCTGACACTTTTCTCACAGGAGTTGTCCTCATTTGACTTGTCACATTTATGTCTGTCTTGTGGACCTTTCCAAGGAGCCAGATCTGCTGATCAGTTTTCTCATGGACCTGTGGGACCTCTTTCCCTCCTCAGTCTACATTCATCTCCACTCCTTTATTCTCAACTATTTCAGATATATCTACTTATCTTTCACTCATATTGACTTTATATACTTGCACTCTTTTTATCTTCTGTTCAAGAAATTTAAAGCTGAGATTCCCTCTCTGCAATCCAATGTTCTCAGCCCCTCAGGCCTCCCCTCCCTCTCTGTCTCTGCTCCTTACTGTAGCTTCTTTTGTTTATGTTGGCCTTTATTTTTTCCACACAGCCTTTAACAAATTAAATCAATAAACTCTGTTTTTCATGTTATGCATACTGGATGAAACTTGAAGCCATTGGTCTCATTTCCTTTCAAAATAATTTAATCAAAATGATTTTCGGTTTGTATATTGACCTGCTAAAAATATTTTCAGCACTTAATGAGAAGTTTCCTTAGCGTGTGGTTTAACACACTGAATTACAAATGCGCCTGCATGCTGAATTTCTGTGCTGATCCAAGATCTATCTCTCCTGATGCTGGAGTAACTGCTGAGCTATGAGGTTGGTACTTTGCTCCATCAAACCCTCCAGATGTGACAGAGTGTGATGCAGTGGGCACACAAGTAGTGGAGCCACCAACCAGGGCTAAAACCTCCCAAACTGTGAACCTCCCAAAGTGTAAACTAAAGTGAACATTTTCTCTTTTTATATTGATTATCTCAAGTATTTTGCACAGTACTGACTCATATAGGCATAAGATTGAGACCCATAAATAGTCACTGATTTGTTGGGTGTGGTGCATAATTTGTAATTTATTATATATTTCTGGTGAAAATGTAATAAATTAAGATTAACAATGTTCTTGACCCCTATTTTGGCATTTTCTGTCAGAACCTGAGGGTCTGCAACGATTGGTCTTACCATGGCCATGCTTATGCCCATTTAAATTACTATTTCCTAATGTTGTGTTTTATTTATAAAACTGTATTATTGTCCTTTTCATTTTTAATTTCTGGTAATTTTATTTCCTTAATATATTTCACATTGAGATAAATGTGTATGAACATTAACATTAATATTTACTACTTATTTTCAGTCATGGCTATATTGTATTTGTCTCCATTAATAGTTACCAAAAGCTTGGTTCTTGTCCCCAATGCCAATTCAATAATGAGGACAGAGTTTTGAGAAAAAGGAAAACGAAGTTTTATTGCTTTGCTCTCAAAGGAGAAGCAAGGGGATGTGATTCTGTCCATCAGTGAGAACAGAGGGTTTTCAAAGAAGGATTCATTTTGGGTGTTCCCAGGGGGCAGGGGTGGGAGACATCCATTCCTTAGATCCTGCCATCCCTGAAGGCTGAATTACTTGCTCCCTGTGTTGGGCATCTGCTCCAGGACAGGAAAGTCAGCCTAGGATGGGAAAAAGGCAATCCTGTTCCCCTCCCTCAGGTTAGGGAGGAGGAAAGGGAGGAAAGGTAAAGAAAGAAGTTCGATTTTAAAATGTGTCAGAGGCAAAGCAGCAAGGGATCTATTCCCAGCATGAGGTGGATGGCTGTTACATAAGAGCATTGAAAGTTGCCATTCTTTTGGTTCTTTCACTCAACTTTACTTTTCCATTTGTCCTGTGAAAGATAGAGAAACAGTTAATATAAAATTAGCCATTTAAGTAATTGAAATAGAGGGAAATCAATGATGGCAGATTACAGGAAGGGTGTGCTCTCCAGTCGCTCTTTGGCTCAGGGTTCAAGGAGCAGGGGCACTGGCTCCCAGTGAGGTGGAGGGCAGAGGAAATTCACTGCAGTGCACTATGACAGAGTCAGAGACTCAGAGAGCAGAACTTCAGATGCTTTCGACAGAAGACAGGGAAGAGCTCACTGGAACCATGCTGGTGGTGGCATTGGACCAGGTCACCACACAGGGAGGAAACACAAGCATAAAGAGAAGCACAGCAGACACATTTGGCATGTGAAATCTTGCCGAGCAGAAAGCACTCTGAACATAGCTGAAACAGTTTGCGCAGAAGTTAGTGTTTGTAATGTGATCCATGTTTCTCCAATGGCAAATAGGAAATGGAGGTGGGAGCTTCCTGCCTTCAGTAGGCCATGCTGCAGGTTGCAGCTGCAGGAGCCTGAAAGAACACACCAGATATTGCCACACTTCCTGGCCGGCACCTTCTGGTTGAAGGTGATTGGACCAGGCACAGAGAAAATGGTACCCAGGGGATTCAGGTTAGAGATACAGAAGGAAGTACAGATCACTTTCTGGTTGAGTCTGGGGCTCATGTGACTGGCCAAAAAGGGCCCAGAAACTGAGACATTGGGACGTGAGGACCAAACTTGAGGTGTCTGTATTCCTGCATAGTCAAGCATGTGAGGCCTGCAGAGGGCTCAGCCACCATAAGTAGAATCCTCAGTCCTCTGAAACCCAGCAGAGAATGGCATCTGCCCAGCCTAGTGGTGTGTTGATCTAATCTGTCCAGATACCACCCATCAAAGTTGTTATGTCCCAACAGGTACTAAACATCAGCTGCTGGAACTTCCCATGCAGAACCCTAAATGAGCCCCACAGTGGGAGTGCATTGATCTGACTGTCCAGATGAATCTCCAATTGACAGTATTTCCCATTTCATCCAACCTGTACCTGTGAGAAAGGAAGCTGCATGCTCTTTCAACCACCTTCAGCTCCTGGCCACAATGGCTGGTGGTTTGCAGAGCAACACATAAAGAGATAGGGTTTTTTGTTATAATTTTTAGTGCATTATAATTAATTATAATTTGAGGATTCATTTTGACATGATTTTACAACACATGGAATATAATTTGCTCCAAATCAATCCACACTATTTCCCCATTCCATCCATTCCTCTTTTCCACTGTTCATTTTTCTCTACTGATCTTTTCGCTATTTATTTATGGCTTTGTTTTAATTAGTGCAATGTGGATCTATGTTAAGGTGGAATTCACTGTGGTATATTCATATATGTACACAGGGTAGCTTGGTAAGATTCATTCCACTATTCTTCTTTTTCAAATCCCTCCTTTCTCCCCCTCAATTTCCATCTTTTACTCCACAGTTATCTCTTCTATTTTCCTTATTTTGTTGTGGCTTTTGCATATGAGAGAAAACATTTAACCCTTGACTTTGTGGCTCTGGCTTATTTCATTTAGCATGCTGTTCTCCACTTTCATCTATTTACCACCAAATATCATAATTTCATTCTTCTTTCTGACTGAGTAAAACTATATTCTGTATATATACCACATTAATTTTATGCATTCTTCTGTTGAAGGGCATCTGGGTTGGTTCCATAACTGGGATATTTTGGATTGGACTAACATTGATATGTCTGTACCACTATACTAAAGTATGCTGATTTTAGATCTTTTGCATAAACCCTAAGGAGTAACATTAGTGGGTTGTATGGTGGTTCCATTCCTAGTCTTTTGAGGAAATCTTCATACTGCTTTCCAGAAGGGTTATATTAATTTGCATTCTCACCAACAATGTACGAATGGACCTTTTCCCCACATCCTCATCAGAACTTGCTGTTATTTGTATTCTTGATAGTTGCTGTTCTGACCAGATTGAGAGGAAATCTCAGTGTAGTGTTGATTGCCATTTTCCTTATTGCTACAGGTGTTGAACTTTTTTCATATATTTGAAGGCTATTTGTATTTCTTCTTTTGAGAAGAATCTGTTTAGTTCTTTTGCTTATTCAGTAACTGGGTTATTGTTTTTTTGTGTTACGATTCTTTAATTCCTCATATATTCTGGATATGAATTGACTATCTCAGGAGAAGATGGCACAGATATTCTTCCATTCTGTGGGCTCTCTCTTCATGCCCTTGTTTCCTTTGCTGTGCAGAAACCCTTCAATTTGATTCCATCCCTCTTATTGATTCTTGGGTTTATTTCATATACTTTGGGATTCTTGTTAAGGAAATCTGTACCTGTGACAATATGTTGGAGTGTTTAACATACATTTTCTTCTGTTAGCTGCAGAGTTTCTGTTTTAACACCCGGGTCTTTGATCCACTTTGAGTTGATTTTTGGGCAGAGTGCAAGATAGGGATCAAGTTTCATTCTTCTACATATCGATTTTCAGTTTTCCCAGCACCATTTGTTAAGAAGAGTATTTTTTCTGCAACATACATTTTTGCAAATTCAGCTCTTGTTTAATGAGTCTATAGCTTTCTGTTACATCCATTTGAATCATAGTGGTAATAAAGTCATAAACTCCTTCATTGCTTTTATGTCTGGATGACCCACATACTGGTGAAATGGGTCTGTGTGGACATGACCCAGTATAATTGCATAGGGGTTTATCTGAGTCTTGGTGTCAAGAAGCACTTGTTCTGTGTAAACAGGTGAATTGGCATTTGAGGCATAAATACTTCCTATCCTTATATCTTCTTGTTGGATTTTTCCAACAAGTAGTGGCCTTCCTTTTCTCCTCTGATTAATTTTTACTTGAAATCTACTTTGTGGAGTATGAGAGTAGCTACTTCTCTTGGGTTTTGGACTCCTTGGCATGGAATATCTTTTCTCATCTTTTTATTTTGATCCTGTTAATATGTTTGTCCAAGTCTCTTCCAAACATCATAGAGTTGGGTCTTCTTTTTCAGTTCATTCTGCCCAATTATGCAGAATGATTTTTTGTATTTAAAATATTCTTTACTTTTTATAATGAATTTATGTTACAGAAAACATTACACAGAAAGTAGAAAGATTTCTCCTTTATATTTGCTGTTCCCCTCTGGCACACATTTCCCCTACCATTACCATCTGTATTACTGTGGTTCATTTGTTATAATTGATGAGCCAATACCAATACATTATTATAAACTACAGTGCAGAGTTCACATCCAGATTCACTTTTCATGTGTAATTATATGTTTTGACAAATTCATAATATCATGTACTGCTACAATATCATTCAGAATGATTTTACAACCCTAAGAATCCTCTCTATGCCTTTAATTCATCCCCTTCACCCTCCCTAATAGCATTAAAGAAGCACTGATCATTTTACTGTCTCCATAGTTTTGCCTCTTACAGAATGTCATATAGCTAGAATCACATAGTATGCAGTCTTTTTGGACTGACTTCTTTCATTCAGAAATATGACTTAAGGATTCCTCATACATTTTCATGTCTTGATACTCAATTTATTTTTTTTATTTAATTTATTTAATTTTGATTCATTGAACACAAATGGAGTACAGCTATTGTTTCTCTGGTTCTACACAAAGTAGAGTCACACCATCTGTGCATTCATACATGTACACAGGACAATGATGTCTGTCACACATTCTATTATTATTAGCCCCCCACCCTGACTCCACTCATCCCTTCCCTCTATGCTATCTATCCTTTCTCCATTCTTCCCACCCTTCTGCACCACATTATGCATCATCATTCACTTATCAGAGAGACCATTCGGCCTTTGGATTTTTGGGATTGGCTAATCTCACTTAGGATAACAGTGTCCAACATTATCCATTTACCTGCAAATGCCATAATTTTATTCTTCTTTAGCAGGCCTGAACACAATTATGTCTTTTATGACCATTTACATTCCATTTAAAATTTTTAAAAATTTTTTTTATTTTAATTCCTTGTATACAAATGGCGTACAACTATGGTTTTACTGGTTGTACATGAATTAGAATCATAACACATTCATATTCATACATGTACATAGGGTAACGATGTTTGTCTCATTCTATTATCTTTCCTTCCCTCCTCTGCACCCCTCATTTCAGTGTACACAATCCATCCTAAAATTTCATCTCACTCCAAATAGAATGTCTATTATCCAGAATACAAGCAACAATAGGTGTTGGCGAGGATGTGGGGAAGAAGGTACACACATACATTGCTGGTAGGGTTGTGAATTGGTGCAGCCACTCTGAAAAGGAGTATGGAGATTTCTTAGAAAACTTAGAATGGACCCACCATTTGACCTAGCTATCCCACTCCTTAGCATATACCCAAAGGACTTAAAATCGGCATACTCCAGTCATGCACTCACATCAATGTTCATAACTGCTGAACTCACAATAGCTAGATTGTGGAAACAACCTAGATGCCCTTCAATAGATGAATGGATAAAGAAACTGTATATATACACAATGGAATATTAGCCATAAAGTTGAATAAAATTATTGCATTTGCAGGTAAATGGAGCTGGGGAATATCATGCTAAGTGAAATAAGCCAATCCTAAAAGACCAAAGGCCAAATGATTTCTCTGATAAGTGGTTGATGATACATTCCATTTTTATGGAGAGATGTTTATTACTTCCTCCCATTTTTATTTTTTTGTACATTCATTGTGGTCATAATTTTCATATGCATAACTGC
>JAJEJO010043193.1:0-15679 GCA_020662805.1 Glaucomys volans | reverse complement strand
GAGGGGAGATTAAATACAGGACCCAGAAGAGACCGAGCACTGTGGGGAAACTTGTGCTTGCCAATGGAAGATGGCAAGCACTCAGAAGATGCTGAGCATTGGTGGGGTATATGAGGTTAAGACAGAACCCAAAAAAGGCTGAGCAATCTTAGGTTATCTCTGATCACACACAGGAGTCAAAGGAGGCTGAGATAAGATTATATGTGGGGATACAGTACATGGCACAAAGGAGACTGAACACTGCTGGCAGAGGGGTGCTCATGCAGAGGTCTCAGAGTACAATGAGAACTGATGGATGAGGTGTGCTCACACACACACAATAAAAGCTCAGAAGACTCTGAGCAATGGTGGTTGAGAGGAGGTGTAGGGCAGAACCCAGAGAAGACAGAGCAAAGATTGATGTGTGGTACTTGATTACAGGATCCAGAGGAAATGGTCTTCTGTGTGAGGCATTCACACCTAAAGGGCTCAGAGTTTTGGAAACTTTTCAAGATTGTCCCATGGGCCAATATTTCAGTCACCTCAGGTATAATGGGAGTGGTCCCATTTCAAAGAGCTAAAGAAGTCCTCCATGATATTTGGAAATTTTCATTGGCCACATTTCACACTGTCCCTTGAAGGTGGGCATTTTGCCTGACTCAGAGGTCCTAAGAGGCTTCCTCTCTTGTCAAAAGAACAGCAAGTGAGATATCAGAGAAGATTCTGAAATTACTTAAATATATTCTTTCCATCCACTGTTTAGGAAGATATCAGAAATACTGGGCATGCCACATCAATCATAGAACTCAGCCACTTGAGCAGTGGTGTGGAAATTGTGGATGATGAGTGTTGGAATGAAATCCTCAATGTTCTGGGAATTGACATGCATTAAAATTGTCTTGAGTTTCCAGGCATTGGTGAGAAGCCTGTCTGCATGGCATTCATTGAGGCCATTGAGGTTTTTGGAACGAGGAAGTATGCTCTTCTCTCCAAGATTCCACAGTAGTGTTGATCTGTACATGCAGAGAAGGCCAGAGATGATGTACAGATGTTAGTGGAATGGGACTTACTCAGAGATTTCACTAAGAGGACCAGGTTGCCTAGGATTCAGTGGAGAGTGAGCACTTGTGGTGGACATATGCCCACAAAAAAAATCCACAGGAACTGAGTACTGGTGGGAGAGGGTGCTCAACCATAGGACTCGGAGGACCCTGAACAATGGTGTGAGATGGGAGATTAAGGACAGGAACCAGAGAGCATAGAGAACTGATGGGAGAGGGGTGCTCACTCACAGGACTCAGAAGACCATGAGCAATGTTAAAGTAGGTGAGGTTAAGGCAGAACTCAGAAAAGGCAGAGCAATGTTAGGCTATCTATTACCTCACACAGGAATCAGAGGAGGCTCAGAAAAGTTTGTATACAGGAACTTAGCACATGGCACAGAGGAGACTGAGTATCGCTGGTTGAGGGATGCTCCCCGAGAGGTCCCAGAGAATACTGGGCACTGCTGGATGTTGGGTACTCACCCAGAGAATACAGAGGAGACAGAGTACTGAAGGGTAAAGGGCAGTCAAAACAATATTCTGGGAAAAATAAGCACCTGTGTGCAAGTTGTGCTCATCATAGGATTCAGATAACACTGAGCAATGGTTTGTGAATGGAGATAAAAGATAAGACACAGAGAAGACTGATCACAGTCAGGTGAGGGGCACTTACCCACAGGACCCAGAGGAGTCTAAGTAAGGATTGCCTTGGAGATCCTGGAGCAGGACAGGGAAGAGTGAGCACTCTAATGTGAGGGGCACTCACCCAGAGTGGAATTAGCAAGCATCAGTTAAAGAACACAGAAAATAAACAGAGGAGACTTAGCACTATTCATCTTGAGGGGTGCTCACTCACAAGACCAAAAGGAGACTGAATAAAAAGAGGTTAGGCAGAATTAGTAGCTTAAACAAAGAAGGCTGAGTCATGTTACAAGAGAGACTGTCACCAAGAGGACCCAGTGGAATCAGAGAATGAGTAAGTGAGGGGCACTCACCTATAAGACTCAGAGTACCCTGAGCAAGGGGGATGAGTAGAAATATTAGGGCAGGACTCAGAGAAGACTGAGCACTGGTGGGAGAGGGGTGCTCACCCAGAGGACTCAGAAGACCCTGAAAAATGGTGGTTGAGAGGTGGTTTAGGGCAGAACCCAGAGAATACAGAGCAAAGATAGATGAGGGGAACTTGACTACAATATTCGGAGGAGTCAGGTCTTTGGGGAAAGCAGTTTCACCCACAGCTCTCAGAGTTTTTGGAACCTCTGAGAGTATCCATTGGGCCAAATTTTCAATGATCTCAGGAATGGTGTGAATGGTCCTAATTCAAAGGTCTGAAGAAGTCCTCCATGATGATGGGAAGTTGTCGTTGGCCATATTTCATACTGTCCCTTGAAGGTGTGCTTTGTGCATGACTCAGCATTCCTATGTTTCCTCTCTTGCCAGAACAGAGCAACCAGTGATATACCAGAAAAATTCTGAAAATACTGAAATAAATGCTTTCCATTCACTGGTCAGAGGGATGTTAAAAATCTTGGACATGTTACATCACTGATAAGAGCTCAGCCACTTGAGCAAAGGTATAGACTTGGTGGACAATGAGTGGGGGGAATGAGGTCCTCAGTGCTGTTGGAAATGTCTTGGGTTACAGACATTGTTGAGAAGGCTGTCTTCATGGCATCACCAAAGGCCTATTGAGGTTGTTGGGAAGAGGAAGTAACCACATCTCTCCAAGTCTCCAGTTACTTGGCCCTGATACACAGATTAGGTCAGAGGTGGTGTGCTGATATTTTCAGGAAAAGGGCTCATCCTGACATTTCACTAAGGGAACCAGGTTGCCCAGGGCTCACTGGAGAGTGAGTACTGGTAGGTGAAGGGTGTACACCCACAGTACCCAGAGGGGAGTGAGCACTGGTGGGAAAGATGCAGCACCTACAGTATTCAGATGAAACTGAGCAATGATGTGTGAAGGGAGATGAAAGACAGGACCAGAGAAGACTGAGCACTGTCAGGAGAGGAATGCTCACTCACAGGACCCAGTGCAGTGTGAGCAAGGATTGCCTTGGGGAACCTGGAACAGGACAGAGAAAATACTGAGCATTCTTAGGTGAGGGGCATTCACTCAATGAATACAGAGTAGAATGGGCAAGGAATGGTTAGGTAATGCAGAAAAAAGAAACAGAGGAGACTGAGCACTCTTAGGTAAAGAGGGGCTCACCCACAGGACTCAAAGAAGCCTTCATAAGGTCAGGGTAGGCAAACTTAGTGGCTAAAACCAAGAACAATGAACAATATTAGAAGAGGGGCTATAACCAAGAAGACCGAGTTGAGTCTGAGCACTAGTGACTGAGGGGCACTCTCTCCCAGTACTCAGAGTACCCTGAGCAATGATGGGTGAGGGGAGATTTAGGGAAGGATCCAGAGAAGCCTGAGCAAATTTAGATGAGGCGTGCTTGACCACAGGAGCCAGAGGAGACTGACTTCTTTTGGCAGAGTGTTGCTCATTAAGATGACTCACAGCCCTTGGACCCTTTTCAAGAGAAAAGTTCTCAGTTACTTTATGGGTGATGGAACAGTGGTGCTTTATCAAAGCCCAGTACTTCTCCATGTGATGCGAAATTGTCCATGGCCAGTTTTACACTGTCCCTTGAACGTGTGCATTGTGCCTGATCCAGAGGTCTAAGGAGGTTTCCTCTCTTGTCAAAAGAGTGCAGCCCATTACATATCAGAGAAGATCCTAAAAATACTTCAATATATGCTTTTCATCCACTGTTATGAATGATGGAAGAAATCCTGGGCATGCTACATTAGCCATAAGAATTCAGTCACTTGAGCTATTGTGTAGAAATGGTGGACTATGATTGGTGGAACAAGGTCTCCAGTGTGGTGGAAACTGACATCTTTTAAAATTGTCTTGGATTTTCAAGCAATGGTGGACCTTCTCTGCATGGCAGCTCCAAAGGTCTATTGAAGCTGTTGGAAAGAGGAAGTATCCACATATCTCCAGTTTCCACAGTCATGTGGGCAGATAGATAAGCCCAGAGATGTTCTACTGACATTAGCAGGAATGGGGTTCACCCAGAGAGTTCACTATGGAAAACAGGTTGTCTAGGGCTCATTGGAGAGTGAGCATTGGTAGCTGAAGGGAGTCCACCACAAACCCAGAGTGGACTGACACTGGCTGGAGAAGTGTGCTCACCCACACTACTCAGAGGACTCTGAGCAATGGAGAGGGAGGGGAGATTAAGGAAATGACCCTTAGAAGACTGAGCATTGCTTGGAGAGGTGCACTCTCCAAGAGAATTCAGAAGACCCTGAATAATAGTGGCTGAGATGAGTTTTATGGCAGAACCAAGAGAAGACTGAGCCAAGTAAGATAAGGGGCCCTTGACCACAGTATCCAGAGGAGACAGAGATGTTTTGTGAGAGGGTTTCTTTTCTATAGGTGTCAGAATTTTGGCATCCTTTTCAAGAGTGTCCCTCAGGCCAGTGTCTCAGTGACCTGAGGGGTGGTGGGAATGGTGCTATTTAAGCAGACTAAAGAAGTCCTCCCTGATGATGGGAAAATGTCCTTCCCCATATTTCACACTGTCCCTTGAAGGTGTACAATGTGCCTGACCACAGAGTTCCTATGAAAGTTTTTCTCTTGTCAAACAAGAGCAGCCTGTGACATATCGGAGAAGATCCTGGAAATACTTAAATATATACTTTCCATTCACTCTATAGAGGGATGGCAGAAATCTTTGGCATGCTACATCACTGAAAAGAACTCAGACACTTGAACAAATGTGTGGAAATGGTGGACTATGAGTGGTGGAACAAGGTCCTCAGTGCTGTTGGAATTGACATCCTTTAAAATTGTCTTCATTTTTCTGGACCTGCTGAGGAGCCTATCTGCATGGCAGCACCAAAGGGCTATTCAGTTTGCTGGAAAGAGGAAGTAATCTATTCTCCATGTTTCTTCTTAGTGTTGGCCTGGACATGCAGGTAAGGCCAGAGATGATGTACTGACATTAGCTGGAATGGGACTAACCCTGAGGGTTCTATAAGAGAGCAAGATTGCCTATGGCTCAGTGGAGAGTGAGCTCTGGGGGCTGAAGTTTGCCCACTCACAATACTGAGAGGGAACTTAGCATTGGTGTGAGAGGGATGATCATCCGTGGGACACAGAAGACCCTGAGAAATGGTGTGTAAGAGGAGCTTAAGGACAGGACCCAGAGAAGATTTTAATCTCCTAGGTGAGGTGTGCTCAACCACAGGGCACAGGAGATTGAATATTGCTGACATGGGGACCTGACTCATAGGATAGTTTACTTCCTTAGTACTCACATGAATGTAGCACTCACTGTTCTCCAGTAGTATTCTCTTCTGATGTGACCTTAGTGCTGATCTGCGACCTCCTGGGATCTTCCCTGCCTCCTCTGCTCCCCAGCGTCCTCTCCCCACGGTGGTCTGGGAACAGCGTCCAGCAATGTGTGGTGCCCTGGCCAGCCCCTCTCCCTAACTCCCATACAGTTTGTGATGTCACAATGGCTTAACAGGAGGGGCAGGCCCAGCTGTTTTTGCTACCAAGTCCTTGGAGTGGTTGTGGGGCCCTCAGGACTGACTGTGTCTCCCAGTGTAACCTTTCTTTGAACCTAATGACCTCAGCCTCCACTTGTTGCAGTCAGAGGCCTGAAAAGCCTGGCTTGAGTTCATTTGTGACCCTGTTGTCCCTAAGTTCTAGAAATATCTGGTTTGGGGGTGCTGTACAGGCATCAGGGGTGAGGTCACAATGTGACTGTGGAGACTGGGTACCAGAATCTCTGTTTCCCATCAAGTCCTGCTGGAGCCAAGGGCCTCTTTGCCTCACCTAGCCCATAGGGACCCCAGGGCTGGTCTCCAGCCCTTGTTTCTTCACTCTCAGCCCTGGGATCCCTGGGTCTCCCCTTCTCCCCTCCCTTTCTCCAGCCCTTACCTGGAAGGTGCACACCAATTGGTGCCTGCCCCTGCTGGAACCCAACCCAGACATGCTATACCAGGTTTTGGCCTTGAGAGCAGTAGTCCAACAGACTCCTGTGAGGTCCTCATTGACAGGTGGACAGAAAGCCCACCAAAGGACCTGAAACTATCCTTGTCCCTAGGGCTTCTCAGCCAGGGTTACCTGGCAAAGCCTGCCCCTCCATGACAGGCCAATGAAGGTCCCCAGTGTTACAGAGTGGGGCTTGTCATTATTATCAACCTGCCTCACTGACAGACTTCCCCAGGGACTGTGATTTTAAGGGAGGATGAAATGCCTGGACCCCTGGGGTGTGAAGGGGATACTGTGTGGCTGCAGGACAGCAGAAAAGCTTGGTGGGCCTAATACAGAAGGGTCAAGGTGTTCTCTCCTCCTCACTCCATGTTCCTCCTCCCTCAGGGTTTACAAGATTTACCAAGAACTGTAGGGAGCCTGGTGATGATTAGGGGAGCAGTGTTTCCAAACCCTAAGTCCTCAATCACCAAGCTCATGGTGTTTTCATGTCCCAGGAACAACCTTGGCCTGGACCCTTCCCTGAGTCCCTCTCTCTTTCAGCTCCTTCCCCTTGTCAGGGTGGGGAGGACCCTGGGGCTGGGACCCAGGGTACTGTTCTCCTGAGTTAACCCTCAAGCTCTCCGTGTGTTTTGTATTGAGACAGGGTCTCTCCAAGATGCTCACCGTGGCTTCAAACTTGATCATACTGACTCAGGCTCCTGAGTGGCTGGCATCATAGGTGGGGCACCCTGCCAGACTCAGCCCCATTCTTGCTAAACAGGAGATCTTCCTTCACAAGGACCTGGTGTCAGAGAAGTCATAAGAGTCAACCACACTGATGCCAACCAAGAAGCACAGTGTTTCTAACATCACACACACTCACACTCACTTGTGTGATGAGGCTGAAGCTGGGTTGGCCCCATGTTGAGAAGGGCTGAGCACAGAGCCCAGAAAAGCAGCCACCCCTTGCTGGGCTCCAGGACTCAAGAGGCTTCCACCTCAACTTGCAGCCCTACCACAGGGAGTTCCAGACCAGGGTGGCCTGGTCAGCCTGGTCACTCAACACTCTCCATAGTGGTCTTGGGTGACAGAAAGGAGGAGAGGCAGCATGTCCAGTTAGGGTTCACTGAGGTGGGCTTCCTCAGTGTCTCCTACTCCTGGGCTCCATCTGCATTTGGGAAACAACACTGGTAGATCAGAAATGCTTTCCTGTCTGGGTTCTGCATGACCACATTTCTGTCTGTCCTAACATGCACCACCAACTAGGCTCTTGGCATCAGATGCCCCAACTAAATGCTCCCAGCAGGGCCACAAACCCACTTCCCAGGACTCTGCCTCACTGGATGGATTTCCTGTTGCCCTTTGGAATCCTGGAAGGGCTGATTCTTAACCTGGCATCCTCCAGTAGCCCACCCAGGACCTTTCATGGGACACTTCAGGTTAAATCCCCTTAATGGGGCAGTTTTCAGAAGGCCCCTCAATATAGGCAGGTACTGGTAGGTGGAGGGACATGTCTGTGACCTGATTCCTTCCCTCCAAGAGCCAGCTCCCATGATGGCCTGCTTTCTACAGTCTGGAACTTAAACTCAGAATCTCCCCCAGCCAACCTGATCCCTACAACATCTCCTAGGAGAGAAAGGGCTTACTGTGTTATTCCTCTGAAGAACTCTCCCACTGAAAGTCTGCAGGGCAGATCCCAGGGTTCTGTTGGCAGACTCAGGTTCCAGGGGTCTGCTCTGCTCAGAGCTCTCCTGCTTTTGACCCTGACATGTCACAGGGAGACCTGAGCTCCTGGGGTTCTGGCACAGACTGCTGGTTTTTCAGGTCACATCTGACAAGGACTCTGTTCTTGACCACATTTAGTCCAGGATCCTTTAAAACTGGGAATTTTCAAGCAACCTCAAATAACTGTCCCCAGTCCTAACCATTGTACCACTGACCTGTTCTTTCTTGTCTCTGCCAGGGCTTCCCACAGGCAATGCCCATATGCAGAGGATGGGAACCCTGACCCTGAGGCCAGGAGGGTGCCACAGAACTCAGGACTGAACCCCCAGCTTCACTCTGCTCCACCAGACAACAGCCTCTACTTTAAATGCCCCTCCTATGAGGTTGGGCAGATTTGCTGTCTTCTCAGGAAGACCAAGCTGCACTTCAATTTGGTTTCCATTTTCATGTTCTTTTCCTCTTCTTGATGCAGGCTGGCCACAGAGTCCAGTCATTGGGGACCCCAGGTACAGGCCTCTGGCACTGGGTCCAGGAGAGAATTTGGCCAGGTTGGCAGGACTAGAGATCTCTGCTGGACTCACTGGATACAGCTCCCAGGACCTAGCTCATGGCTACTGGCCCAGGAAGAGGGACAGGTAAAGATTTTCCCTGCAGCTACAAAGTTCAGTCTTGTGTCCTGACTTTCTTTCCCTCAGAGCCAGTTTTGATTCCATCACCACTCCTGATAAGATGGAATGATGACTTGTATGACTCTGCTGCCAAAGTCAGACCCTAGTAAATCCTCCCCAGCAGGCACTTGGGCACCCACCCTCCATGTTCCATTCTTTTGGGTCTCTCCATGAGCCCATTTGTGGTCTTTCTTTCTAGTTCAGGGGAATCATTGCTAAACAGGTTTTCTCAAAGGGCCGTTGGGTATTTGTTTGTGTCTATGGTACCATCTGCAGGAAGAGAGGAGAGAGACTGAGAAACTGGGTTAGTTTACAGAAACTGTTTGCAGACTGATTTCAAGAAGTCTGGAGAGAGACTGTCCAAGATCCTGGATGTGGTTGGGATCCATCGAACCCAGGTCCTCAGGGGAAACTAGATGCCACACCCCCCATGTGCCTCACAACACTGGATTGGAGCCACCAGGCAGACCCACTACACCTGCTCATTGTCTTCATCATCCACAAGTTTACTTTCATGGAGGATTCACATCCCCAAAGGGCACCTCACACCAGGCACAGACCCCGCTTTGTGCCTTGCCTTTCTGAATAAATCTCTGTCTATGTCTCTGATGAAAAGTCCTGAAATCCCTCTGTGCAGCATGACAAGTACCTGAGTTGCTGGGTTGAAGACTCTCTCCCTCCTGGGGACCTCCTGGGACCCCACCTGGTGATGACAGGTTTCCATTTCAGAAGCACATAGCCTGCTCCAGGGGGTTCCTACAGTGTGGTGGCCCTGAACATGGAGCCACTTACACCCCTGGTGTTCTGGCTTCTTGAGATATGTTCCAGGTAACCACTCAGCAGCACACTCACTGCCCCAAGTTCTGCTAGACCTGGGACCTTGGCTCCCTCAACAGACCAGCCCCTGTCAGTAACCTCAGCTGCCCAGAACCCACCTGAGCTGACTGCCTGGGACTTCAGAGCAACTTCAGCCAAGATGTTCATGGTTGCTTCCCTTTGTCTTTTTGTGTTTATGAGTTTGTGGGGTTTGACTGGTACATTCACTTTTTGGGTTTGCACACTTAAATGATTCATCTGTTGTTTTTGAAGAGGGCTTTGTGCTCTCAGGCCCTCTGCTGCCTCACTGTAAAGTCTGGTTATTCAAGTTCCTTAGGGGACTGATCCCTAGTCAGCAAGTTAACTTACCTGCACCCTTGAATTGGAATCTGCTTTTCTAAATAAGCTGCCTCTCTAAAATTAGATAGAGAAAGGAAGAAAATTCACTCTCAGACTGGGCACTGAAGCCTTCAATGAAGACTTGCACACTGGATTCTAAAGTCTAGGCTTTTGACAAAGTGGTCTCAGCTTGTTCAGTGGTTCTGGCATGATTGGAGTCTGACTGTCCTTTCACAGACTTAGCACACATGTTATCATGTTGCTGTGTCTCATGGCTCAGATTCTAACATAGGAGTATCTCTGACACATAGGTTAATTTTGAATTGTTAGAAAAAATGAGGGTGTCCTCAAAATGGTAACACATGTTCTTTTTGTTTTTGTTGGCTTGGGGCAGGGCTGTCTGCCAGTAAGGATTCTGCATGAGTCACCACCCTGTGCAACCCCTGAAGCCATGAGGGAGGTCTGGCTCCCCTGCTGGTGTCCCTGTTGTGTTCCAGGCATGGTGAGTGAGCCAGGCATCCAATGGGCCTGCCAGGGGCAAGGAGCCTCATCACAGGACTATATCTGCAGCTCAGTGTGGTCACTCCTCCAGGACCCCCGAGGGTGGGCAGAGGCCATGGTCTGGATTTGGTTCTGTCTGAGAGGCCTAACTAACCCTACTTGCCTGGGTCTCTGCCTTGCAGCACTGGGCCTACACTGCTACACTTGCTCTGGCATCCTGAAATGCAAAATTCTCCCCAAGTCCTCCCACAGTCTTGGATACCCTACACATGGAACACACAGTGTGCTCTGGCACACTCATCTGATGAGTCTCAGACCACCTGTCATTCAGCAGCATAACCAGGCATGTGGGTAGGCTTGAGTTGAAATGAACTCCATTCTCCCTGGATTCCAGTGTCTGTCACACCTGGACCTGTGCCCAACCAGGGGTCAGTGCTGCCTAGTCCACACCCAGTCCCATTCTGTAGGACAGGAGGTGGCCTGCTTGATTCTGGACCAGCAGTGGGTCCCACATGGCTGGGAGGACTCCCAACACATAGATGTTGGGGCAGCATGGGTGTGCTCTGAGCATACCTGTTGTGGTGATTTGTGTGCAGATGTCGTATGCACATGTGGAGTGGGTATGAGGGTGTGGGATGCATGAGGAGTGTGTGAGCATGTGGAGAGTTCATTAGGAGTGAGTGTGCATGTGGAGAATGCATGAGGCATGACTGTGCACGTGGAAATTGTTTGAGGAGTGTGCACATGGATTGTGCATTAGGAGTGAGTGTATACATGGAGTCTACATAAGTGGTAAGTTTGTATGTGGATTGTGCAAGAGGCATGAGTGTGTGTCTGTGGAAGTGTATTAGGAGTGTGCCTGTGCAGTGTGCATGAGGAGTGAGTGTGTGTAGGTGGTCATGGGCAATGAGAGACCATGTAGGTGTCCATGTTGGCATGAAGGGACCTGAGGCCTGAAGATTTGTGGTGCAGTATGAATCCCTGACCACCCTCCACTCTGGTTTGTCCCAGAACTGCTGTTTTGGGGTCTCTGAGCCTTGCCCACCCCCAGTGTTTTATAGCCTCCCCTCCCACCCTAGGCCTGGAGGCCAGGTTTGGCAGGGGAAAGAAAGGCAGGGGTCCTTGTGTAAAGGCCCAGAATGTGTGTAGCAGGGAGTGGAGGCTGGCAGCCTCTGGACCTTTTCTCAAAATGCCAAGCCAGGCAGGGCGGGTGGGGAGCACTGCCCCCAGTCCCACCAGATTAGAGGCTCTGGCAGCACCCTCCCTCTATTTCCATGGGAGCTTCTTATCCAGGCAGCAGGAAGAGGCTTTCTTGGAAAAGGAGAAGCAATCTCTGTCAGAAGAGGGAAGAGTTTTCTGGAAACAATATCTAGCTTAGCTCAGGTCAGGGGGAGCCTGGGCATCTCCCAGATGCTCTAGGCTGCCTCTTCCTTAACTTATCTTCCCTTCCAAAATGAGTCATAGCCCCAGGACTTTGCAGTCTCCAAGAAGATGTAGGTGGGGCCTGGGAAGGAGCACCCAGACATGGGAGAGTTCCCATGGCAGGACTAGGCTCAGGTGAAGGCGGGCAGTGGGAAGGAGAAAGCAGGTCTGACCTACAGAGACAGGGTTCATGAGGTCCAGGCAGTTGTGAAGGACTCCGAAGGAGTCTGGGAGATGGGGACCTTGGGCAGGTGGTCAAGGCAGGAAAGGAGGTGTCTGAAGGAGTCTGAGAGGTCTTGGGCACATGGTCCAGGCAGGTGTTCAGAGGTTGGAAGAGTCTGGGTGGCAGGGAGACAGCTATCCCCCTTTCAAGCCCTACTCAAGGCTAGCAGCAAAAGCTCTGCTGGGAAGTAGAGTTAAAACAAAATCTACAAGCCCAGAAGCACCTCCACAAAGGAAGGGAAAGAAGACCGCTATAGTCTTGAATAATCATTATACCAGGACCCTCAGTCTTGCATCCATCTTCTAGGAGACCTGCTGGGATTTTCTGGCTGCCTGTACTGCGTCCAGTTCCTCCAACCAGTTCACACACTCTGTTGAGGTTTCTGCATCAAGACCTGCAGCAGGAGGCCCCCAAGACCTCTTTGTCCTGCCCCTAGATTCTCCTGGGGCTGAGATGATTAATGGACTAGCTAGGGCTCAACCTATTTCAAGGCAGCTATGACAAAGCTGCCTATGACAGGCAGCTTTCCATTGCTGTGACAAAGTACCTGAGATGAACAGCTTGCCAGCAGGAAAGGTTTCAGAGGTTTCAATCCATGGTTACCTGACCCTGCTGCTCTGGCCTGTAGCAGAACAGCTCATCATGGTAGGATTGTATGGCAGAGGAGGCCTGAGCCCCACATGGCAGCTGGGATACAGAGACAGGCAGGGCCAGGTCCCCAACCCCTCACCTCCTCCCACCAGGCCCTGCCTCCTAAGGGTTCTACCTCTCCCAACAGTGTCAAAAACTGGGGACCAACTTCCATACATGGGCCTCTGGGTGGACATGACTCTGGAGCTCAGCATGCCCAGGTGGCCTCCTGAAGCAGGGTGTGCAACTGCAGAGGTTCAGGTGTGGACAATGAAAGGATAATGGTTTAACAAGCCTTCAACCATCACTCCCCAGCCATTTTGCTGCCACCAATATTCTGCCCACCCACACACACCATTTTACAACCTAGATCATTAGCCCATAAACTTTCTGGTCAATCATTGGTCAGATTATTAGCCTGCATAGTATCACTTTGATAATAGCACCACTGCCATTCTCTCTCTCTCTCTCTCTCTCTCTCTCTCTCTCTCTCTCTCTCTCTCATCTTTCAGGGAAGATATTCTGCTCCTCTGCTTACTAAAATCTCTTGTGTGAGTTCCCACATCCAGAGTGGTTTTCTGGGTGCTTTCAGTCAATGACCCTCCACTGACAGGTTCGGGTCTCTGACTGGATCAAAGAATCAGATACCACTAGGCCCAGGGAGACTTCCCCTTCCCAACACAACCCTACAGACACAAGCCTGGGGTGGGGTCACGCCAGCTGAACACCTCCCCTGTCCTCTTACATTCTGAATGTGTGATGCCCCAAATTCATGTTGACACTTCAACCCCAAAGCCATATTACCAGGAGGACATTTGGGAGGTCCTAGTACAGGAACATGGACCCTTCCTGAGTGCCTCATATGTGGGCCAGTGAGCTCCCTGCCCCAACCACAGGTGAGGCACAGGGGGGAGACCAGACCCCCAATCTGCTGGGCCTTGGCTTTAGGCTCCAGCCTCCAGAGGCCTGGCATAAATTTCTGTTGTTTATGATCTTCCTGGTTTGTGTTTTTTTGCAGAAGCCTGAGTGAACTAAGACATCTGGCACTGTGCATGGACTGGCACATGTACAAACATGTGAAATGTGGAGGTGGATTTGGAGCTGAGTGGAGGGGAGGGACCCAAGGAGGTCTGAAGTGCATGCTGGAGAAAGCCCACGTTGTCACACACAGACAGAAGCTTGGTACAAAGGTACAGGAACTCTGGAGGCTAAGGCAGGAGGATCACCAGTTCAAGGCCAGCCTCAGCAACTTAGCAAGGCCCTGTCTCAAAATGAAAAGTAAACAGGGCTGGGATGGGTCTTAATGGTGGAGCTCCCTGGATTCAGGCTCTGGTGCCAAGAGAAACAGGGACCAGGGAGGGGAATGGAAAGGCTCATTTGTACATATCAATGTACCTCAAGGCAGGAAACTCAGGACATGACAGGTACCGGGACCTGACACCAGGTGTGGGGAGGAGAACAGAGATTGCATGCATCCCTCAATACTGCCTGGATGAGGGGATCTGTAGCCCAGGGGCATGTTGAGGCTACGGGAGGGAAGTGACAGCCATGGTGTGGACAAGAGGTGTCCACCAAGCTCACTTTGAGAGAATGCAGGACCATTAAATGTGAGGTGATGAGATAATGAGAGGTCAGACCTAATCAGGGCACTTATCCATTTGATGAATTAATAAGTGAATAGACTGCTAGGCAGTCACTGTAGGCAGGGATGTGGCTAGAGGGAGTAGGTCACAGGAGCCAAGACCTTGGAGACTATAGCTCCTCTCAGCCTGCCATCCCCCTCTCCTGATCTCCTGGCTGCTCTGAGTGGAGAAGCTTTCCTGGGCCATATGCTTCTGTTATCATGCTCTCACCTTGCACCCAGAGCAATGGCATTGGCCAACTATGCACTGAACCTCTGAAAACCTGAGACAAATAAACCTGTCCGCTTCTAAATGGTTCTCAGTCATTTTGATCACAGGAAGCAGAAGCCAAGTAGCCCAATGACCAGGGAATGCCAGGAATGAGGGGCACTCTTGCCACCTGACCTAACAGGAGTCTTACTAAAGGGAGGTCAGTGTAATCAGACATCACTTGGGTCTCCTGGGGAGAAGGGACACCATCAACTCACCAGGCTCATCAGACATTGAGGGTGGGCTTCTTCCAAACTGACTTAGCAGAGTCTATGCTGAAAGCAGGCCCTACAGGAGGCCCACAGCTGGGCACAGGAGGAGGTTCTGCAACCTGACCACAGTGGGTCCATCAGAGCCCCCTGGTCACCCTCAGGATGATGCTGTTCACACCCAGGAGGAAATGACTTCTAGAAAGACTCAGCCTGCTGCAGGCCACCTCTGTAGTCAGAATAGGTGGGCAGGGAGCCAGTCTGGTTGGCCTGAGACTGGAGTGGGTAATGGGATGGGACACAAGAGGACAAGCCAGCCTTGCTGCTGGACAGCCAGGAACTGCCCCAGGGCTTCACAGCAGGCAGGACCTGGGGGCACAGAGAGTCTTATTGGTTGAAGACATGGTTGAGCAGGGTGCTGAGGGGGGAATGGCACTGCTGAGTACTTTTCATAAACCATGAGAAGACAGCTATAGGGATATGATTTTACCAAACATCAAGCATGCCTGAGAAATAGGGAAAGTTCTCTGTCTACTCATCAGAGGGGTGGGAGTGTGATTGGGAAAGGAGGAGAGTGGAGCCAAACATTCCTTAAGAGCATGAGGACAGATGCCCCCTGGGACTACGCAAGAGTGGCCCAAAGGTCCTGGAGGAATATGGGCTGATCCTCCCTCCATAGGCCTGGAGGATGGTGAGCCCAGGCAGGGGCTGCTGCCCGGTCCCTTCACCAAAGGAACAATCCACCCTCTTCCTCACGTGTCCTCCTGGCCACCCCACCTGGACTGCCAGCTGTGAGGCACAGGCAGAGAACCACCGTGGGCGTGACACCCCAGAGTCCCATGAGCTGAGCCACATGAACAGAGACATCCCCAGTGCTGACACTGGTGTCCAATTCCAGCCTGGGGTGGGACTGCTCATGACTCAGGCACACAGAGCAATGTGTTCAGGGCTGTTGCCTCTGCCATCCCTGAGCAGGACACTGACACCCACCCAGGATAGAAGTTGGATCCAGCCCTGAAAGCTTATCATCAGAGGATAAAGCCAAAAATTTGCTTTTTTCCTTTTTTTTTTTTTTGCCACCGCCTTCTTCTTCTTCTTCTTCTTCTTCTTCTTCTTCTTCTTCTTCTTCTTCTTCTTCTTCTTCTTCTTCTTCTCCTTCTTCATGTTACTGGGGATTATATCCAAAGGCACTTTGCCACTGAGCTGCATCCCCAAACCTTTATTAGGTTTTTATTTTGAGACAGG
>JAJEJO010043187.1:30253-81618 GCA_020662805.1 Glaucomys volans | reverse complement strand
CCCCCCCCACCCCTGCTTTGGTACCAGGGATTGAACCCAGGTGTGCTTAACACTGAACAACATCTCCAGCCCTTTTTAATATTTTATTTAGAGACAGGGTCTCATTGAGTTGCCTAGGGCCTCACTAAGCTGCTGAGGCTGGCATTGAATTTGCAATCCTCCTGCCTCAGCCTCACAAGCCACTGGAATTGCAGGCATGCACCACTGTGACCAGTAAATTTAAAATTTAAAATTTTAATTCTTTTGGTTACTTTTTTTATTCCTCATTTATAGTTATCACTTGCTGCTTCTCTCCTGCCTTACCTCTGTTTACTTTTGGACTATTTTAAGCCATTTTGCCTCCCTACCCCATTTTCTTTTCTCTTAATGAACTGTAATTTCACTCTCCTGTAGAACTATTTAGTTTATGTAATTCCTGCCCCCACCACTCACGTTGCAGTTATTAGTACTGCACTGGAAGTATACCGTAAAGGTAGATTTAGTTCACAGTTTGTTCCTGGTGTTGCTATTGTTTCATACTAACCCTGTAATTCCCCATTTTGTGTTGTACATATGATAGTAGGCATCAGCCATTTATTTTGATGCCATATATTGATCACTATTGTTGCTGTTGCTGGTTTCCTCTTTTTCTGAGAGGGGCTGAGAAGTGATTAACAAATACACAGGGTAGAGACTCTGTGACTGACCTGTATTCACAACTCAGCAAAATGACAGTACACCTTCCTCCACATACAAATTACCTCCACACAAACTTCAACAATACTTTAACACATAGAATAGTGGAAAGAAAAATTCCAAGCCAATGAGTGGCCCCAGGTAGGAACAACTAGAGGGGGATGTCAGGTCTCACTCTTACATATCTATAAGGCAAAATCAGAGAAAGATTTCAAAATGATGGCTTAGGGAAACATACAATATTACAGCAGCTCTCCAAGAGTGAATTAAATCAGCAGATCTTCAGTGGCTAACTGAGAGGCATTGATGATAGAAACTAAGGTTTAGATTACACTGAGCCTAATGTGTTGAACCTGAGAGACACCAAAAGCACAGGACTTGTTACAAAAGAGATAACTACACATCAGAGGACATCCTCACAAAAGAGGAAGAAGAATTCACCTTAAGTGTGCAAATCCAAGACCTCTGAAAACATGAGAAAATAGCAAACCAGTCCCTCCACCCCAAATTTACAATTATCCAACAAAGGAGCTCATGAACTTGGAAGGGGATGGAATTCCAGAGGAAAAGAATTTAAATTGATTATCAAAATGGTTAATGAGCTAACAGAAGATCTAAGAGATGAATTAAGAGAGCAAATACAAGAAGCGAGAGACCATTTCAATAAAGAGAAATTCTGAAAAGAAACCAGTCAAAACAACTCATGACTATTAAACCATCAGTAGAGAAAATACTTAAAGAAGTACTACACAAAGAACTTAAAAAACAAACTCCAGAGCTCTCAAATAGATAAAACTCACCAGGACAGCAGTGAAGCAAATGAAAATTAAATTTTTGAAGCAAAACAAAACTGACTGGAAATAACAAACATCTCTCCATCATAACTCTGAATAAAAATGGCCTCAATTCTCCAATTAAAATACATGGGTTGGCAAAATGGATTTAAAACAAGACAAAATCATATGCTATTTGCAACAAACAACTTGTAGGCAAAGACATCCATAGACTGAAAGTAAAAGGCTGGAAAAGATATTCCATGCAAACAGAGTTGAAAAACAAGCAGGAGTAGCTATTCTCATATCTGACAGAGCTGATTCCAAGCAAAAATTAAACAGAAGAGACAAAAAAGTCATTACATACTATTAAAGGGGACAATCCAACAATAAGATATAATGATAGAAAATATTATACCCTAAGTGTTGGTGTACCTAATTACATAAAACAAACATTTCTTGACATTAAATCCCTGATAGACTCTGATACAATAATACTAGGTGATGTCAACACACCCTTCTTACCTACCCATAGATAGGTCATCCAGACATAAAGTCAACAAAGACAGTTTTGATCTAAATAATGCTTTAAATTGAATAGACTTAGACATCTTTAGAATATTTCATCCCAAAATAGCTGCATATACTTTTTTCTCAGCAGCTCATGGAACCTATTTCATAATGGACCATATGTTAGGTCAAGAAGCAAGTCTTAGCAAATGCAAAATAACTACTGTTATCTCATGCATCTCATCAGATCATAATGGAATGAAATTCGAAATCAACAGTAAGAAAAATTATAGAAATTACATAAACACACAGAGATTGAACATACTCTTAAAGGAGAAATGGATCGTAGAAGAAATGAAAGGATAAATTAAAAATTCCTAAAGTGAGAATAATGACACATCATACCAAAATTTCTGGGACACTATGAAAGTGGTTCTAAGAGGAAAGTTTATAGCCTCAAGTGTTTACATTAAAAAAAAGAAAGATCCCAAATAAACAATCTAATGCTGCATCTCAAAGCCCTAGAAAAGCAGGAATAAACTAATTTCCAAGCCAGTAGAAATGATTGAGGAAATGATTGAGATCAGAACTGAAATTATTGAAATAGAGAATTAAAATATAGAAAGGTTCAATGCAACAAAGAGTATCTCTCACCCAGCATGAAACTCAACTCACTGTGGATCAAAGACTTAGGCACTAGAACAGAGACCCTGCAACTACTAGAAGAAAAAGTAGGCTCAAATATTCACCCTGTCAGCCTAGAACCTGATTTCCTTAAGACTCCTAAAGTGCAAGAAGTTAAATCAAGAATCAATAAATGGGATGAACTCAAGCTAAAAAGCTTCTTTTAGGCAAAAGAAACATTCTATAACGTGAAGAGAGAGCCTATAGATTGGGAGAAAAATCTTCATCACATGCACCTCAGATAAGGCATTAATCTCTAGGAATATAAATAACTCAAAAAACTTAATACCAAAAAACCAAATAACCCAATTAATAAATGGACTAAGGAACTGAACAGACTCTTCACAGAAGATATACAATCAACCAACAAATATATGAAAAAATGTTCAACATGTCTAGCAATTAGAGAAATGCAGATCAAAACTACTCTAAGATTTCATCTCACTCCAATCAGAATGGCAATTATCAATAATATAAGCAACAATAAATGTTGGAGAGGATGTAGGGGAAAAGGTACAGTCATACATTGCTGGTGGAAGTGCAAATTGGTGCAGCCATTATGGAAAGCAGTATGGAGATTCCTCAGAAAACGTGGAATGGAACCACCATTTGACCCAGTTATCCCACTCCTCAGTTTATATCTAAAGGACTTAAAATCAACATACTACAGTGACACAACCACTTTAATGTTTAAAGCAGTTCAACTCACAATAGCTAAACTATGGAACCAACCTAGATGCTCTTCAACAGATGAATGAATAAAGAAAATGTGATATATGTATATATGATGGAATATTATTCAGTTTTAAATAAGTACGAAATTTTGGCATTTGCAGGTAAATGAATGGAGTTCGAGAATGTCATACTAAGCAAAAAGAGTCAAACTCCAAAAATACAAAGGCCAAATGTTTTTTCTGATACACGGAAGCTAATTCACAATAAGGGAAAGGGACTAGGGGAGAATAGAGTTACTTTTTATTAGGTAGAGAGGAGTGAGGGGAAGGGTAGGGGTAGGAGAAGGGAGGGGAAGGGGTAGGGGGAAGGAATGATAGTGGAGTGAAACAGTCATTGTTACCTCATGTGTGTGTATGACTGCATGACCCATGTGATCCTGCAATATGTATAATCAGAAAAATGAGAGACTATAATTATGTATGATCTATCAAATTGTATAAATGCATTCTACTGTTATGTACAACTAATTAGAACAAATAAAATAAAAAATGTAAAAAAGATAAATGATATTAATAAACCCTTAGCCAAACTAATCCATAGAAAGAGAGAGAAGACCCCAATCAACAAAATCAGAGATGAAAAAGGAGGTATCGCCTCAGACATTTCTGAAATCCAGAGGATCATTATGAACTATTTTGAAAACTTGCATCCAACAAATTAGAAAATCTAGATACTGATAAATTACCAGACACATGTGACCCAAAGGCAAGATGATAGAGAAAACCTAAATATACTAATGTTAAGTAGTGAGATTAAAGTAGTAATAAAAAGACTTCCAACAAAGAAAAGCCCAGGACCAGATGGATTCTCAGTTGATTTCTAGAGACCTTTAAAGAAAAACTAACACTTTCCCCCATCAAAATTTTCCATGAAATATAAAGAGATGGAACATGCCCAAATTCATTCTATAAGCCAGGATCACCCTGATACCAAAACTAGATAAATATACATCAAGGAAGGACTGGGAGAGTGGTTCAGTGGTAGAGAATTTGCCTAGCATGTACAAGGAAATGGGTTGAATCCCCAGCACTGCAATAAATAAATAAATAAATAAATAAACATCATAGTTTTAAAAAGAGACACCTCAAGGAAAGAAAACCACAGATCAATATCCCTGATAAACATAGATGGAAAAATCCTTAACAAAATATTAGCAAGTCACATTCAAAAACACATCAGCAAGATTATACACAATGACTCAAATTGGATTCTTTGTAGGGATGCAAGGTTGGTTCATAATGTACATAAATCAATAAATGTACTTTACCATATAAATATAATCAAGGTCAGAAATCACACGATCATCTCAATAGATGCAGAAAAAAAAACCTTTGACAAAATCCAATATCCATTCGTGTTAAAAACACAGAAGAAACCAAGGACAGAAGAAACTTACCTCAACATCATAAAGGCTATATATAACAACCCAAAGCTAGCATTGTATTAAATGGAGAAAAACAGAAAGCATTTCCTCTAAAATCAGGAACAAGACAAGGATGTCCACTCTCACCACTGCTATTCAACATAGTTTTTGAAACTGTAGTCAGAGCAATCTGTCAAGAGAAGAATATTAAAGAGATACAAATGGAAAAAGATAAGTCAAACTATCTCTTTTTGCTGATGACATGATCGCATACCCAGAGAATCCAAAAAATGCCACCAGAACACTTATACATTTGATAAACAAATTCAGCAAAGTAGCAGGATACAAGATTAACATACAAAAATCAATAGCTTTCTTCTATTCCAATAATCAACCTGCTGAGAAAGAAATTAAGAAAACTACTCCATTCACAATAGCCTCCAAAATGTACTTAGGAATAAATCTAGGGAAGAAAGCCTTGGAAGGCCTCTTAAGATTCACTCTGAGTCAGTCCAGCATATTGATGCAGGCACTGATATCCTTAATAAGATTCCTAAAGCTCGAAAAATAAAATCAATACCTGTTCAGTAAAAATTATAAAACACTGAATAAAGAAAGTGAAGAAGACCTTAGAAGATGGAAAGATCCTGTTAATGGATAGATAGAATTAATATCATCAAAGTGACCATATTACCAAAAGCAATGTACAGTTATATGCAATCCCAATTAACATATCAATGATATTCTTTTTTTTTTTTTTTTTTGGTACTGGGGATTGAACCCAGGGGCACTCCACCACTGAGCCACATCCCCAGCCCTATTTTGTATTTTATTTAGAGACAGGGTCTCACTGAGTTGCTTAGGGCCTCGCTAAGTTGCTGAGGCTGGCTTTGAACTCATGATCCTCCTGCCTCAGCCTCCTGAGTTGCTGGGATTACAGGCGTGTGCAACCGCGCCCGGCCATTTCAATGATATTCTTTACAGAACTAGAAAAAAAAGTCCTAAAATTTATATGGAAGAATCATAGAATAGCCAAAGCAATCCTGAGCAGCAGGGCAAGAGTGGAGGACCACGATACCTGATCTTGAATTCATGCCACAGAGCTATAGTAACAAAAGCAGCATGGTATTGGCATAACAGTAGACATGAGAAACAATGTCATAGACTAGAAGACACAGAGGCAAATCCGCATAAATACAGGCTTGTGATCCTTGACAAAGTTGCCAGGAAGCACACACTGAGGAAAAGATAGCCTTTTAAACCAAAGGTGCTGGGAAAACTGAATATCTATAGGTAGAAGAATGAAACTAGATCCCTATCTCTTTCCCTGAACAAAAATGAATTCAAAGTGGATCAAAGATCTAGAAGAAAGCATGGATGGCCTTAGATGATGGTCCACTTTGATCCACTCCAACATATGGATACAGGCATTGACATCCTTAGTAAGATTCCTGAAGCTCAAAAAATAAAACCAGGAATCAAGAATAGGATGATACTTAAATTAAATTAAAAAGCTCTGCATAGCAAAATAAATATTTAGGAGTGTGAAGAGAGGGTCTACAGAATAGGAGACAATCTTTGCCAGCTACTCTTCCAACAGGGTATCAATAAACACAATATATAAGAAATATATAAAGATCTCAAGAAACAACCCCTACACCCTAATAACTCATTCAATAAATGTGCAAAAGATCTAAATAAACATTTCTGAAGCTGGGCGTGGTGGCACACGCCTGTAATCCAAGAGACTTGGGAGACTGAATCAGGAGGATTGCGAGTTCAAAGCCAGCCTCAGCAACTTAGCGAGGCCCTAAGCAACTCAGTGAGACCCTGTCTCTAAATAAAATACAAAATAGGGCTGGGGATGTGGCTCAGTGGTAGAGTGTCCCTGAGTTCAATCCATGGTTCCAAAAATAAAAATAAAAATAAAAATAAAAATAAAAAAATAAACATTTCTCAAGAGAAGAAAAGCAAATGGTGAACAAATGCATAAAAATGTTCAACGCCCTTAGCAATCAGGGAGATGCAAATCATAACCACACTAAGATTTCATTTCACTCCAGTTTGAATGGCAATCATCAAGAATACAAATAATGATAATTGCTGGTGAGGATGTGGGAGAAAAGTTACACCTAGACTTTGTGGGTAGGACTGCAAATTAGTGCAACCACTTTGGAAAGCAGTATGGAGATTCCTCAAAAGACCAGGAATGGAACCATCAAATGACCCAACTGTCCCAATCATCGGTATTTATCCAAAAGAACTAAAATCAGCATATTGTAGTGATACAATGCATGCCAGTATTTATAGCAGAACAATCCACAATAGCTAAGTTATGGAACCAGCATAGGTGCTCATCAATAGATGAATGGCATATACACACATACAGAAGAATGAAATTATGTCATTTCCTGGTTAATGGATGGAACTGGAGAACATTAAGCTAAGTGAAATAATCCAGACTCAGAAAGTCAAGGATCTAATTTTTTCCCACACATGGAAGCTAGAGAGAAGAGAGGAATAAAAAAGGGGGGAATCTTGTGAAAACAGAAGGAAGACCAGAGGAGTAGAGGCAGGATCCTAGCGGGAAGGAGGAGAAAAGGGAAAGCTGAAGGACTGGGGAATGAAGCTGACCAAATTATGCTATGTGCATGGAAGAACACATCACAATCATTCCAATTTTATATACGATTGGACCAATCGTATATGCACCAATTAAAAAAATAAACAGAAGGAAAACCAATAGAATAGAGGAACAGGATCAGGGGAGGGAGGAGGGAAGGAAAAGAGAAAGTAAGTGGGACTGAAATGAAGCACACTATGTTATACGCACTTATGAATATGTTGAAATGAACTCCACTATTATGTATAACTATAATGCACTACTAAAAATCATTAAAACTCAACAGATGTTTTGAAGAGTAGATTAGACACAGCTGGAAAGAGATTTAGTGAATGCAAATGGAAATGAAGAAACTACTAATAATATCATACAGAAAGCATCACAAAAGAATAAAATAAGAACAATGTAGAATATTTGTGGAGAATATAGGCTTTGAAGCTGTGCACCTGGAATTAAATCTTAACTCTGCTACTGACTGGTAATAAGGGCTTAGGCACATTTGAAACCTGTTTGTGTCTTATCTATAAAGTGGAGATAAACTAGTACTGTTGAGAGTGGAGACAGAGGATGGGAGAGCAGTTCCTGAGGTCAGGGATCCCTGATGCCCTCATGGCTGTGGCATGCCCAGTTCCTGGGAATGTTTCTGGGCAAGGGCACAGGATGCCCAGCTACTGTAGCAATGCCCTGCATGAGGAGGCTCTGTGCAAGAGCCCTATCAGTTCGAACCTTGATCTCAGGCACACAGCTCCCAGGAAGAAAGGAATTCTTTTAAAAAAAAAAATTGGTCCTTTTTAATTATAAATGACAGTAGAACCCATTTTGATACAATTATACAGCAGGGAATATATCTTTTTTTTCACAATGTAGATTCACACAATTCATATAATCTTACATACACATAGGGTGATACTGTCTGTCTCAGTCTACTATTTTTCCTTCCCCCACCCCCTCCCATCCCATTTTCTTCTACACCATCCATAGTTCCTCCATTCTTTTCTTAGCCCCCCCATACCCCCCCCATTATGTATCAGCATCCACTGATCAGAGAAAACATTCGACCTTTGGTTTTTTGGGCTTGGCTTATTTCGCTTAGCATGGTATTCTCTAACTCCACCCATTTACCAGCAAATGCCACAGTTTTATTCTTCTTCATGGCTGAGTAATATTCCATTGTGTATATATACCACAGTTTCTTTATCCATTAGGAAGAAAGGAATTCTTACGTTAGACAACCACAAAGTTTCACCAGCTCAGTTTCTCTGCTTCTCCATTTCCTGCCCACCTTATAGCAACTTTTAATAATGGACTTTCTTGAGAGTTACACAAAGCTCCTAACATTGCACTTTTCAATTATGGATTGCTATTGTGGAAAAGCTACATAGATGTTCCAGTTTCTGTAACATTCCTGAATACAAAGAATAATGCTTGCATAGTCTTTAACCTGATAATGATACATATATGAATAAAGATTGCTGGCATAATTCTTTAGATCTGCATCTCCATCAGAGAGCAGGCTCCACCTGATCCCAACCTAATCTTCAAGGTCTGTGTCTGTGAATTATTATTTTCCAATCCCCCTTTGCCCTTCGCTGGACCCCAGAGTATGCCTGCTGATAGCTATAATACTACTTCTTGGTATTGCTATAAGAATTAAATGAGTTTATGGTTCTCAGCACATAGTAAGTGCTCAGTAAAGAGAAAATGAAACTTTCCAACAATTACCTTAGCTTAGTGGGTTAAATTAGTAGTTCCAGAAGGATAAAATACAGTAGAGGCAGCATTTGAAGAAATAGTGATGATGGTTTTTCTATAAGTGAAGAAAAATGAGCCCCTAAAATGAAAAGGCACACTGAGTTGTGAGCAGGATAAGAATTTCCATTTCTTGTCATGTTATGGAGAAATTGAAAAATAATAAAGATAAAGGAGAAAAATCTAAAAAGCTACCAAGAAGGAAGCATTATCTATAAATAAGTGATGTTCTGTCTGAAGCCAATTTCTCATCAGCAACGATAGGTGACAAAGTTCTAATAAATTCAAAATGATCAGAAAAACAATTATAATCCACACTCAGCTATCCAGCATTTAAAGTGAACATAAAATGTAGAAATTTTCAGATATGCACAGACCAAAAGTTTGCTATTTTTTTACTAAAAAATTATGCAGAAGTGTCAATTTATTTATTTTTTTTACTTTTGCTCAGGATTTTGTAAAGGATGAACTTTAGCAAGAATAAATTAAACTTGAAGGAAAGAAATTATCTTTAGTCGAGATGGAATAAGAAGGACTAGACTTATGCTCCCACCTTGTGCAACCAAATGAGACAAAATATGTAAAACAATTCCTGAGACATTGGACATCAGGTACAGGGAGGATGTCTGAGAGATGGAAAATAAGCAAGGTGAGCTGCACAAATGCCCCAGCTTATTGCCTAAAGACAGTTTCCAGGCTACGGTATAAAGAAGAGGAGCCCAAGCTGATCTTGGATGCCTCCCTGAGATGAAAAGACGGGACTGGGGATCCAAGGGGCCCAAAGATGCTAGAGTCTGCAGATCAGAGCACCAGAGAATGGAGAGTTTCATAGTACTGAGTGCTGATAAATGATCCAGGCCTGGGAAAAGAACCTCCCAAAGGATTAGAAGAAAAATCCTTAGACTTCACCTGTAGCCAGGAATAGTGCCATTCCCACCAACCACAGTAGAAAAATGTTATAATTCTTGGAGCACTGGGTAGAGTACTCAGTTTACCTCAGTAAAGGGGAAACTTAACTCTAGACTAAATGCTGCACTGGTCCTGCCACACGTGTTGAAAGCAAGACCGGAAAGGTTGAGATTATTCCCAAGTAACTTAACAACATTTTGAACAAAGCTAAAGAAATAGAAAGTGTATCCAGTATCCAACAAGGTTAAATTTATAATGATTAGTATCCAATAAAAAAATTACCAGGCAAATAAAGATGCAGGAAAATACTATTTATGTGTTCATCAGACTTCCATCACTGTGACAAAATACCTGAGAAAATAAATTTAAAGTAGGAAAGATTTATTTTGACTTTGGTTTCGGAGTATTCAGTCCATTGCTTTTGGGCCAGTGACAAGGTGGAACATCAAGGTAGTCAGAGCATGTGACAGAGGAGTCTGCTCACCTCGTGGCAGCCAGGAAGGTGCGGGGGAGAGAATGAGCAAGGGTCCCAATATCCTCTTTGAGGACATCCCCAATGACCTAACTTCCTTCCTTTCACTATGCCCTACCTCCTAATGGTTCCATCACTTGCCAATAGTGCCATCATCTAAGGACCAGTCCTTCAACACACAAGGCTTTGGGGGACATTTAAGATCAAAGCCATAAAAATAAGAAAGAGAAAAACGAACCAATCAAAACTGACCCAGAAGTAACGTGTAACAAGAATCAGGAGACAAAGACATTAAAATATCTGTTCTAACAAAATTCTATATATTCAGATGCTAGAAAAAAGATTAAACAGATTAAATAGAATAATGGAAGATGTTTTAAAATTAAACTTCTAGAGATGAAAACTCACAATGTTTAAGCTAAAAAACAGTGATGAAATTAACAACAGTTTTGATGTTGTAGAAGAAAAAGATTTGCGAACTTGAAGATGTGGCCATAGCAACTATCCAAAAAAAAAAAAAACAAAACCAGACTAAAACAAATAAAAAGAGTGTCAATGAGCCATGTGATAACTTAAAGCAGTATAAGATATATGTATTTAAAGTCCCTGAAAGAGAGGAGAGAGAGAGGGACAAAAATGAACTTGAAGAAATGTCTGAAAAATTTCCAAATCTGCTGAAAATTATAAATTCACAGACCTAAGAAACTAAATGAACCACAAATACAAAAAAAGTACACAAAACCAAAACCAAGATACATCACCAAATTACTGAAAACAAGGGGTAAGGTGAAAATCCTAAAAGCATACAGAGCGGGAAGGGACGTTACATACACAGGAAGAAAGAATGGCAGATTTCTTATGATTAAACAATGCAAGTTGGAAGACAGAAGGACAACATCTTTAAAGCACTGAAAGGAAAAAAAAACTCTGTTGGGCTGGGGATATAGCTCAGGTGGTAGAGTGCCTGCCTTGCAAGCACAGGGCCCTGGGTTCAATCCCCAGCACCGCTAAAAAAAAATCTGTCAACCCAGAATTTTATACCCAGTGTAAATATAGAAACTAAAAAATCAATCAATTATTTAAAGCAAAAATAACATACAATGCATAAGCAAAAGCAAACTATATGACAAAAATACCATGAAGACCAGGGGGAGCTGAGTGGAAGAATACTGTTTCAAAGTTCTTACATTCCATGTGAAGTGACATACTATCAACTGAAGATAGACTGCAATGCTAAAGCTCTATACTATGAATACTAAAGCAAACACAATGAATTGTTGTGGCTAATAAGCCAACAAAGGATAAACTGTAATTATGGAAAACCCAAAGAAGGTAGAGAAAAAAAAGGAAACAAAGAACAAATGAAACAAAAAGAATCCAAATCACAAGATTTAAGCCCCATCATATCAACAACTACATTAAATGTAAAAGGTCTAAATACTTCAATTTTAAAACAAAGATTTTTTAGATTGAATTGGAACATTATATGCTACCTATAAGGAATTCCCTTTAAATAGATTTAAATAGACACAAACAGATTAAAAATAAAGTGATGGAAAAATGCATACTATATTACATCCAATGAGAATAATTAGATTTCAGAGCAAAGAATATTATCAGGGATAAAATGAGTTATTGCATAATGATCAAGAAGTCAATTAAACATGAGGACATGGCAACTTCAAATTGTTTCTGCAAGTGATGTAGCCTTGAGATACATTGTTGTGAGATGAACTGTGTACCTCTCAAATTCATTATGTTGAAGCCCTAATTCCTAGTTCCTCAGAATGTCTTTAGAGATCATCTCTAAAGACACAATTAAGCTAAATTAGGGTGGACCCTAATATTCCATGACTGGTTCTTCTTTATAGGAAGAGAAAATTTGAATGTAATTTGTAGGGGGAAGATCACATAGACACAGATATAAAACAGCCCTCTACCATCCAAGGAGAGAGGCCTCGGAACAGACACCTTAACCTTGGACTTCAAGAGTCCAGAAGCACATAAAAATAAATATCAGTTACTGAAACCACCAGTCTGTGGCACGTTGTCGTGGCAGGTCCTAGCAAACTAATACATGCAGGAGGCTGATAGGGACAGAACTTCAAGGAGAAAGAGACAAATCCACTGTTATAGCAGGAGATTCCAATACCTTTCGACCAAAAGTTGACAGAAAAATAGGCAAAAATCCGCTAAAATACGGAAGAGTTGGAAAATACCATCAGCAAACTTGACCTAACAGATAATTGTAAATCATCTCACCCAGCATCAACAAAGTATCCATTCATTTCAGTTAATACACAACATTGACCAAGACACACTGTATTCTGGACCATGAAAATAAGCATCAATACATTTAATGGATTCAAGTCATATAAAATCTGTTTCCTGACAACAGTAAGATGAAATTAAAAGAAATAAAAAAAAAATAACAGAAATATCTCTGGAAAATCTCCAACTATTTGGAAACTAAATAACAAACTTCCAAGCAACCCATGGACTGGAGAAGAAATAAAAAGACAAAGGTATTTTGGATGGAATTAAAATACTGACTTAACGTATTAAAATTTGTAGGATGCTGCTAAAGTGGTACATGGAATAGTGAAGTCACATCATCAAATGCCTGTGTTAGAAAAGAAGGGAGTTATCAACCAACAGCTTTAGCTGTCACCTGAAAAAACCAGAAGAAAGAGAAAATTAAACAAAAAGTAATCAGAAGAAAGGAAAAAAAATAAAGAAATGGAAATGGAAATAATATGGAAAACTGATAACACCAAAAGCTGGTTCTTTAAGATTGATAAAATGGACAAATTTCTATCCAGACTCATCAGGGCAAAGAGATAAGATACTTTTTTTTTTTTTTTTTTTTTTGCGGTGCTGGGGATCGAACCCAGGGCTTTGTGCTTGTGAGGCAGGCACTCTACCAACTGAGCTATGTCCCCAGCCCAAGGTACAAATTATTGATACCAGGAATGAGAGGTAACATGGCTACAGATTTTAAATATATCAGAAGGAAAATAAGAGCAACTTATTCCAAAAAGTTTGATAACCTAGATGATATTTCTTGAAAGAAGCAAATTACCAAAACTTACTCAAGAAGAAATAGATAACCTGAATAGGCCACAAATATAAACAAATTGAATTTGTATTTAAAATTCTAAGGCCAGAGGGCTTCAGTGAGGAATTCTTCCAAACACATAAGAAAGAAAGAATGCTGAAAATCCTGGGATTTTCCTGTTAAGATTTTCAAACCATGGACGATGTGTGATAAATGAATCCACAGAAAACAACACTGGGGAGAGGGAGGGGCTGCTTTAAAGGACTCTGAAACTCTATAACAAGAAAACACACAACTGCCCCCCAAAATGGGCAAAAGATTTGCACAGACATTTCACCAAAGAACATATATGGATGCCAAATTAGCATTTGAAGATGTTTGACATCATGAGTTCTCATAAAATGCAAATTAAAACCATACTAAGGTACTACTGTATATTGCAATGTCTAAGACCATTGCAAATTCTGGTGAGGATGAGGAACAATTTAGCCTTTCTAATGTTGTTTGTGGGAATGTCAAACATACAACCTTACATTGTGTGGAATGTCAAACATTCCAACTATTTGGAAAATAGTTTGGCAGGCTCTTTTTTTGGGGGGGGGGCAGGCTCTTAAAAATATATGTGCCATAGGTGCAGATATTACACTCCTAGGTACCCAAGAGAGAAGGCATATGTCCACATAAAAAGATTTATACACAAAGCTAACTGCTGTTTTATTTATAATAGCCAAGATTTATTTGGAAATAAACTACATGTCCAAAATCAACAGGTGAGTAGGTAAACAAAATCTGGCATATCCACACAATGGACTACTACACAGTCATAAGAAGAATAGATTATTTAAATGCACAACATGGACAACATGGCTGAATCTTGAAATAATTGTGTTAAGCAGAAGAAGATACAAACGAAAAACTATATGTGGAATAATTCCATTCATAAAATTCTGGAAAATGAAATCTGACCTAAAGGGAAAGAAAGCAGATCAGTGGTTGCCTGCTGACGAATTAGGAAGGGAGTGAAGGGAAGGAGAAATTACATAGAATCACAGGGAAACTTTGGGGGCTGATGTTCATTATCTCAATTTTGTTGAGCATTCGATGGGTGTGTACATGTCAAAACTCTTTGGGCTTGTTCACTATAAATGCTTGCATTTCTCTATCTATCAACTATACTTCAACAAAGCTGTTAGGAAAAAATCCAGAAGGGAAGTAGGAAGTCATGGTGAACAAAGAAAGTGGCAATTCGTTTGTTGGTCAATCTAAATCAGTATTGGCTATCTATAGTAATAATGGTTGTGTTAGTCAGTTTTCCATTACTGTAACAAAGACCCAGGGGAAATAAAAGAAAAGGTTGATTTTGGGTCACAGTATCAGAGGTTTCAGTCCACAGTCGGTTGGCCTGTTGCTTTTGGACTAGCAAGGCAGCACATTGTGGCAGGGAGCACCAGGGGGAGCAGAGCTGCTCAGCTCATGGGTGGAAGAAACCAAAAGAGAAGAAGAGAAAGGGGCTGGGTTCCCAATACCCCCCTCCAAGGGCTTGTCCCCAGTTGCCAAAAACAGCAAACCAGGGGCTGCATTGAGTCTGTGGAAACAAGCTGTTTAACAGTGACCTTACTTCTGACCTCAAGTCTACCTTGTAAAGTGAGAGCCTCAAGGAAAGAGCCTTAGCTTTGGGTCTGGAAGCTTAGGTCCTAGTGACTGAGTTAGCCCTCCTAGCGCTCTGTGTGAGCTTGGCCAAGTCCCTTGCCCTCTCTGGGCCATTCTGATCTATCACTCCTGCCTCAAAGGGAGAACAGACCCTTCCATCTCTGATCGCTCAGGATTCACTCCAGACAACCTCACACTGGGCCAGCAGATCCAGCCCCAGATCTCTGTGCCTACCTTAAATACCAGCCCAGTGCATGCCCTCTCCATAGGGCCACCTATCAGCCTCACCACGGGCTCCACTAGCTTGGAATCAAGGCCCTCTGATCACTTTCTTTCCTCAAAGTGAAAATAAATTTATTGTTTTCATTATAAAATTAATATGGGCTCATGGTCAAAAATTTAAACCACAAGGGAAATATAAAGGAGAAAGTTAAATTCAACCAAAATCCTCTTATACAAAGGTAACTGCCTTTAAGGTTTTGGTAATACTCTTCCAGGTAACTCCTTATATTCACACACATATGTATTTCAAACACCCTTAGGCACAACATGCCTGGATAGTAGTTTTTTGTTAGTTTTTCTGGTGCTGGGGATGGAACCCAGAGCCTCACAATTGTTTGTGCTCTACGACTGGGTCACACCCCCAGTCCCAGGATTGTAGTGTTTTAACTGTGGAGTAAGCTAAGTTTTCCATTCAATAATATGTCACAAGTATCTTTGTAAAATATATATCTCACTTGTTATCGTCAAAATTTTATCTTGATTACACACTCACATTCAAATATTCAATTTTCATAAATTTACCAATGTGATCAGCAGGATTGTGAGTGGGGAGCAGCCACCTCTTTGCTTTCAGTGTTCCCTGTCACCTCATAAGCACATGGGCCATAAACACGCTGCGTGAACATCTTTAAACATAGATCCTTCTCTCCTTTTAGGATAAACTTCTAGACATGGAATTGTTGGGTCAAAAATGAGAGTATTAAATTTTTCAATATCATCCTCCAAAATGTTAGCAGTTATTCTCATTTCCACCGACGATGTGTGAGTGCCCAATTCTCAACACCCCTTCTGAAAGAAGGCGTTATCAATGTGTAATCTGAAAGGCGAAGGTGTCATCTCCTTTTGTTAAACTGTAATGTATTTGGTTATTAGTGACATTGATCATCAGCTTATTGGTTATTTGATTGCTTTTTTGTGTGAAATGATCAGTTCATACCCTTTGTTTTTCTTTGGGGTCCATTTGTTCACTTTCTATTGCTTTTTAAGAGCTCTTTGCATATCAAGGATTTCACTTTAAAGCGGCTGGAGTTGAGCAACTGGGAGTCCCCTTGACAGATTCCCAAGAGACTGGAACAGTCCTGCCTCTGGTCAGTGGAGGGCAGCAGTGGGCAAGATTCACTTTCAAGTCGGATCCATGTGCAGGACTGCCCAGGAGCTACACACACACACACACACACACACACGCACACGCACACACACACCAAAGAACTTTCCAGAGCACCTCTCAGGAATTCTCTTGGTCCACTGACTCTTAAGGGGCTCAAACACAGGTGACTAGATGACTTTCCCATAGTCTCTAGAGACAGGTCTGAACAGTGAAGAGAACCAGGTCATCCAGAAAGACTGGAGTTCAAAATCCAACTCTGCTGCTGGCCAGCTGTAGGTTGGTGTGATCTTCTTGACCTTCCTGCCTCTTGCTGCCCTCATGTGCAAGATGGGTCGATGGTGGGAGTGAAGGGCAATGAGGGATGCTGCAGCCTGGGCTGTGGAAGGTGACCAAGAGCCTGAGTCCTGTGCTGGGCCTCTCAGCCCACTCCCAGCCTCTGTCCACCGTCACTTGCTGGCTGATCAGAGAGTACCGGCTCCTATGTTCACAGCTAGCTGTGCTCCTTCCCCAACCTGCCCCCAGGTTTAATTATTTCTGAGTCTAAGGAAGATCCCCCTTGGGGTGTAGGGAGGGAGGGTCAAAGGGAGGAAGTCTGAGTGGAGAGAAGAGCTAAGAGGACTGGGAAAGCCTTGGGGTGGGAGGACCAATGGGACAGATGCTGGTCCAGCAGGGAGACCAGCCCCTGAGGTTGATAAGCTGTGCTGCCCAGAGGGTGGGAGCCCCCTGTCTTCTACCCGAGGGATCTGGTGGTCAGCCAGAGAGGTGAAGTTTTGCCGTGGAGATGAGTTCTGTCTGCACTGTGCTGAGCTTGAGGGGCTACAGGGACTTTCAAGATCCTCCCAGCAAGGGAAAATCATGGCCCTAGCTTAACCCCGCCCCTCCTCCTACCTCCCTCTGTACCTCTCACCCCAGCAAAACCTGGGTCCATCCCTGCCAGGGATCAGGGCTGCTCCAGACTAATTCAGGCCGGGGAGGAGCCTGCCTCCTCCTTCCTTCCTCTCCATCTTCTGCATTGCTCCCCCATCTTCCCCAGACCCAGGTCTGGGGAGGGGACAAGGGGGAGCCCCTTATTCCAGCTCAGGGTTCCCTGTGCCTCCCTTATGCTGGGAGCAAGGCAGTGCCCAAGGGGCCCTTGGCTCAGGAGGAGAAACCGGAAAAATAGCTTTCTGATGGGCACAAGTATGGCCTGGGGGAGGATGAGTCACTAGTCTGCAGAGGGAGAGGGCTGAGCCCAGCCCCAGGGGTGTGGGCTCTGGGGGAAGGAGGAGCCCATAGGTACGTGGTGGTGCGATCCTGCGGCTCCACAGGGTAGAGTGGGCCTGTTTCCCTCAACCTCCAACCGGGTCCTAGGGTTAAGGCAGGGTAGAGTTTCATTCCATTGTTTATAATAAGAATGAGGGCCATAGCAGCTCCCTGTATGGACTGCTTCCTGTACGCCAGGCCTCCTGCTAAGCTCTTCACAGCATAATTTCGCTGCATCCTCACTTACCTAATAATTGAACTCCATTTTACTGAGGACATAGAAGTTCAAAGAGGTTAAGTCACCTGCCCCAGGTCACAGTGAGGAGTCAGGGCAGAGTCTTCCATTTGCTCCCAGAAGCTAAGAACTCCCTTGCTGTAACCTCTGCCCCTATTGTCATGGCTGGACTGTGTCCTGAGACCATCAGAAGGTGCCTCTGTGGGCATGGAGGTGACTTCTAGGCGCTGACAGGTCTGCAGGGCTGGCCCTGGACAGGCAGAGAGAGGCCAGCTCTTGGGAGGTCTGTCCTGCATCATCTCAGACCTGACAGAGTTGGGCAAGTCGCTTTTGCTCTCTGGCCATCCACTTGCCCATCAGTCCAGCAAGATTAGTGGTTTCCAGTCTGGGATTTCAGGCCCCCAGAATCCAAGGTGAAGACCCCCAGAGGGTGCTGGGTACCTTCACCACCTTCAGGCCACCCTGGCCGTGACTTCCCTAATGCTGGAAGTGATTTTAATGTGTGAGTTTCACGTGAAGGAAAGACAGGAATAAAACTGATTGGCGCTCAGTGGAGAACCCAGTCGGGGCGGTAGACTGAGCGGGCAGAATCAACAGGAGGGTGGCAGGGGCTCTTTGGAGTTCCTTAAAGCTGCACTGTCCCATGGAGGCGAGGTGGGGCCTGTGTGCATATGGCGAGAGGTGCTGGCAGTCACCTGCCTGCCGCAGGAAGAGGAAGGAAAGTCTGGTCCCACTCTCCTGCTCAGCTGGAGCTTGGCAGTGGGTGGTGGGTGTGGCCTCTTGAATCTTATCAATCCCTCAGGAATGTACCTGGCTTTAGCCAACTCCAGCTGCAGGCAGAGGAGTGGGGTGCAGGTCAGGGCTTGTCCTGGCTAAGGGTGGGGATCCTGGGAAGGGCCCCCATCAGGCTGGCTTGGACTGAGGCCAGGATGGAGGTGGAGCTGGTCAAGGAAACAGTGCAGGAGCATCAGGCGTCTTTTCCCTCTGCCTGAGCTGGCCTTTCCTCACCCCAGCTTCCACCTCCCCACCCCGTTCTCCAGAGCACACCCACGGGGCTGCCGCAGCCTCAGCTCTCTTCATTTATCAAAGCACAGAGTGCCTGAACTGTACTGGGTATTTCTGGTCAAAATATTTTCTAATCCTCATAAATCCATCATATATATATATATATATATATATATATATATATATATAATTTTTTTTTTGGAACCAGGGATTGAACTCAGGGACACTCAGCCACTGAGCCACATCCCCAGCCCTATTTTTGTATTTTATTTAGAGACAGGGTCTCACTGAGTTGCTTAGAGCCTCGCTAAGTTTCTGAGGCTGGCTTTGAACTCACGATCCTCCTGACTCAGCCTCCCAAGTCGCTGTATTTTTTTATTTATTGTTCTAATTAGTTGTACATGACAGTGGAACACATTTATATATTTTGGTAAATTATACATAAATGGAGTGTAATTTCTCATTTTTCTGATTGTACATATTGTAGGATCACATGGATCATAGAGTCATATATGTACATGAGGTAATAATGTCTGTTTCACTCTATCATTCCTTCTCCCATACCCCTTCCCCTCCCTTCACTCCCCTCTACCTGATACAAAGTAAGTCTATTCTTCCCTAGTCCCTTCCCCTTATTGTGAATTAGCATCTGCACATCAGAGAAAACATTTGGCTTTTGTTTTTTTGAGTTTGGCTCATTTTGCTTAGCATGATATTCTCCAACTCCATCCATTTACTAGCAAATGCCATAATTTCATACTTGTTTAAAGCTGAGTAATATTCCATCATATATACATATATCACATTTTTTTACCCATTCATCAGTTGAAGGGCACCCAGGTTGATTCCAGGGTTTAGCTATTGTGAGCCAAGCTGCTATAAACATCGATGTGGCTGTGTCACTGTAGAATGCTGATTTTAAGTCCTTTGGGTATAAACTGAGGAGTGGGATAGCTGGGTCAAATGGTGGTTCCATTCCAAGTTTTTTGAGGAATCTCCTTATTGCTTTCCAGTGTGGTTGCACCAATTTGCACTCCCACCAGCAATGTATGAATGTACCTTTTCTTCCATATTGTCTCCAACATTTATTGTTTCTTGTATTATTGATAATTGCCATTCTCAATGGAGTGAGATGAAATCTTAGAGTAGTTTTGATTTGCATTTCTTTAATTACTAGAGATGTTGAACATTTTTTCATATATTTGTTGATTGATTGTATATCTTCTGTGAAGTTCTTCTGTTCAGTTCCTTAGACCATTTATTGATTGGGTTGTTTGTTTTTTTGTTGTTAGGTTTTTTGAGTTCTTTATATATCCTAGAGATTAATGCTTTATCTGAGGTGCATGTGGTAAAGATTTTGTCCCAAAATATAGGCTCTCTCTACACATTATTGTTTGTATCTTTTGCTAAGAAGAAGTTTTTTAGTTTGCATCCATCCCATCTATTTGATTTTATCTTTTATTTTTATTTATTTATTTTTTTTTTGCGGTGCTGGGGATTGAACCCAGGGCCTTGATGCTTGCAAGGCAAGCACTCTACCAACTGAGCTACATCCCCAGCCCTCATCTATTGATTCTTGATTTAACTTCTTGCACTTTAGGAGTCCTGTTAAGGAAGTCAGATCCTAGGCCAACATGGTAAAGATTTGAGCCTAGTTTTCTTCTAGTAGTCACCAGCTCTCTGTTCTAGTGCCTAAGTCTTTGATCTACTTCAAATTGAGTTTCATGCAGGGTGAGAGATAAAGGTTTAATTTCATTTTGTTACACGTGGCTTCCATTTTTCCGAGGACCATTTGTTGAATAGCCCATCTTTTCTCCAGTGAATGTTTTTGGCACCATTGTCTAGTATGAGATACCTGTATTTATGTGGGTTTGTCTCTGTGTCTTCTATTCGGTACCATTGGTCTACATTTCTGTTTTGGTGCCAGTACCATGCTGGTTTTATTACTGTAGCTCCGTAGTGTAGTTTGAGGTCTGGTATTGTGATGCCTCCTGCTTCACTTTTCTTGCTAAGGATTGCTTTGGCTATTCTGGGTCTCTTATTTTTCCAAATGAATTTCATGATTGCTTTTTCTGGTTTTATGAAGAATGTCATTGGGATTTGAATAGGAATTGCATTAAATTTGTGTAAAACTTTTGGTAGTCTGGCCGTTTTGACAATATTAATTCCGTTTATCCGGAAGCATGGGAGGGCTTCCCATCTTCTAAGGTCTTCATCAGTTTCTTTCTTTAGTGTTCTGTAGTTTTCACTGTAAAGGACTTTCACCTCTTTTGTTAGATTGATTCCCAAGTATTTTATTTTATTTTATTGAGGCTATTGTGAATGGGGCAGTTTTCTTTATTTCTCTTTCAGTGAATTCATTACTGATGTATAGGAATGCATTTGATTTATGGGTATTGATTTTATATCCTGCTACTTTGCTGAATTCATTTTTGAGTTTTAGAAGTTTTTTGGTGGAGTTTTTTGGATCTTCTAAATATAGAATCGTGTCATTGGCAAATAGTGGTAGTTTGAGTTCTTCTTTGCCTATCTCTATACTTCTTTTTTAAATTTTTAAAAAATATTTTGTTTTGGTTGTAGTTGGACACAATACCTGTTTTTTTTTTTTTTTTTTTTTTTTTTTTTTTGTGGTGTTCAGGATCGAACCCAGGGTCTCATGCGTGCTTGGCAAGTGCTCTACCACTGAGCCACAACCCCAGCCCCTATCTCTATACTTCTAATTTCTTTCTTCTATCTAATTTCTCTGGCTAGAGTTTCAAGGACAATGTTGAATAAAAGTGGTGAAAGAGGGCATCCTTGTCTTGTTCCGGTTTTTAGAGGGAATGCTTTAAATTTTTCTCTGCTTAGAGAAATGTTGGCCTTGGATTTAGGATATATGTCTTTTACAATGTTGAGGTATGTTCCTCCTATCCCTAGTTTTTCTAGTGTTTTGAACATAAAGGGGTGCTATATTTTGTCAAATGCTTTTTCTACATCTATTGAGATGATCATATGATTCTTGTTTTTAAGTCTCTTAATATAATGAATTACATTTATTGATTTCTGTATGTTGAATCCACCCTGCATCTCTGGGATGAACCCCACTTGATCATGATGCATTATCTTTTAAATGTTTTTCTATGCGATTTGCCAGAATTTTATTGAGAATTTTTGCATCTATGTTTATCAGGGATATTGATCTGAAGTTTTCTTTCCTTTGTCTGGTTTTGGATTAGGGTGATATTAGCCTCATAGAATCAGTTTGGAAGGGTTCCCTCCTTTTCTATTTCATGGAATAATTTGAGGAATATTTGTGTTAATTCTTCTTTGAAGGTCTTGTAGAACTCGATTGAGGATCTGTGTGGTCCTGGGCTTTTCTTAATTGGTAGGCTTTTGTTGTGTTTGCTATTCCATCACTTGAAATTGTTCTGTTTAAATTGTGTCTGACCTTCTGATTCAGTTTAGGTAGGTGATATGTCTCTAGAAATTTGTTGATGTCTTCAATATTTTCTATTTTATTGGAGTATAAATTTTCAAAATAATTTCTAATTATCTTCTGTATTTCAGTTGTGTCCATTTTAGTATTTCCTTTTCATCATGTATTTTAGTAATTTGGGTTTTCTCTCTTTTTCTCTTTGTTAGTGTGCCTGTGGGTTTATCAATTTTAGTGATTTTTTTCAAAGAACCAACTTTTGCTTGGTCAATTTTTTCAATTGTTTCTTTTGTTTCAATTTCATTTATTTCAGCTCTAATTTTAATTATTTCCTGTCTTCTACTGTTCTGGGTGTTGGTTTGTTCTTCTTTTTCTAGGACTTTGAGATGTAATGTTAGGTCCTTATCTGTTAACTTTTTATTCTTTTAATAAATGAGCTCAATGCAATGAACTTTCCTCTTAGTACTGCCTTCCCAGCACTAAAATCTCAGAGATTTTGGTCTGTTGTATCAGTATTCTCATTTACCTCTAAGTATTTTTTTAAATTTCATCCTTGATTTCTTCTACTATCCATTTGTCATTCAATAATGTATTATTTAGTCTCCAGATATAAAAGTAGCTTCCATTTTTTATTTTATCATTGATTTCTAATTTCATTCCATTATGATCTGATAGAATGCAGGGTATTAGCTCCTTTTTTTGTATTTACTAAGAGTTGCTTTGGGGCATAAAATATGGTCTATTTTAGAGAAGGATCCATGTGCTGCTGATTAAAAAGTGTATTTGCTTGTTGACAGAGGAAATATTCTATATATGTCTGCTAAGTCTAAATTATTGATTGTATTATTTAGTTCTATAGTTTCTTTATTTAGTTTTTGTTTAGAAGATCTGTCCAGTAGTGAGAGAGGTGTGTTAAAGTTACCCATATTATTGTGTTGTGTTCTATTTGATTCTTGAAATTGAGAAGGACTTGTTTGACATACATAGATGCTCCATTGTTTGGGGCATAAACATTTACAATCGTTACGTCTTACTGATGTATAATTCCCTTTAGTAGAATGAAAGACTATTCGCATTCAGGGTTATTATTGAGATATGATTTGTATTCCTAGTCATTTTGATTTATTTCTGGCTTTTAATTTGATTTAGCTTCTCCTTTGACTATTCTTTTAGTGTAGTTTCTCTCTTTGCTGGTTTTCACTTTTTCACTTCATCCTCATGAATATTGTGTTGAGAATGTTCTGTAGTGCAGGTTTTCTAATTGTGAATTCTTTTAACTTTTGTTTATCCTGAAAGGTTTTTATTTCATCTTGAAATCTGAAACTTAATTTTGCTGGATATAAAATTATTGGTTGGCATTCATTTTCTTTCAGAGCTTGAAATATGTTGTTATATGACCTCCTAGCTTTGAGGGTCTGGGTTGAGAAATCAGTTGAGATCCAAATTGGTTTCTCCCTGTACATAATTGATACATAATTTGATTTTTTTCTCTCATGGCCTTTAAGATTTTATCCTTATTCAATATTTTAGTCATTCTCATTTTAATGTGTCTTGGTTGGATCTGCTGTGATTTTGTACATTTGGGTCCTGTAAGCCTCCTGTACTTGAGCTTCCACTTCATTCTTTAGGTTTGGGAAATTTTCTGATATTATGTCATGGAAAAGATTGTGCACTCATTTTGCTTGTATCTCTGCTCCTTCATCTATCCCAATAACTCTTAAATTTGGTCTTTTCATTTTATCCCATAATTCTTGGAAGTTCTGTTCATGAATTCTTACTGTCTTCTCTGCATGGTCAACTTTATTTTCAGTATTAATATTTTGTCTTCATTGCCTGAGGTTCTCTGTTCCAAATGGTCTATTTTGTTGTGATGTTTTCCATTGAATTTATAATTTGGTTTATTGATTCCTTCATTTTGAGGATTTCTTCTTCCTTTTTTCACAATCTTTAACTCTTTATTGAAGTGATCTTTCACTTCCTGTATTTTCTCTTTGATTTCACTCTTAATACCATCCTTTGCTTCACAGATCAGTTTAACTGTGTACATTCTAAACGCCTTCTTGGACATTTCTTCTACTGTGCTGTTAGTGGATTCTCTTATTGGGGCATCTTGGCTTGTTTGGAGCACTTTGTTCCCTTCTTTTTTCGTGTTGCTTGTGTGTTTTCCCATCTAGTTGTATGGATCTGAGGCAGTACATATTCTACCCTGTAAACCTATATTTTCCCTGAAGATTTCCAGTATCCCACCTTTAAGAGGGAGACCAATATCAGCAGCACCCAGTGTAAAAAACATAACCTTAAATCTAATATCTCCCACAAAGGTGTCTACTGCTTTCTTACTATAAACAGAAATGATGAGTTAAAACACATTCATGCTGGGTGTTGTGGCGCACGCCTGTAATCCAAGCAACTTGGGAGGCTGAGTCAGGAGGATCTCGAGTTCAAAGCCAGCCTCAGCAACTTAGCGAGGCCCTAAGCAACTCAGTGAGACCCTGTCTCTAAATAAAATACAAAATAGGGCTGGGGATGTGGCTCAGTGGCCGAATGTCCCTGAATTCAATCCCCAGTTCCAAAAAAAAAAAAAGAAAAGGAAAGGAAACACATTCTACAATAGGAACAGAAAAATTGCTAAAAGGGTTTACAATTTCAAGAGAGAAAAGAAATAGTTTAGGACGTGATGTCCTTGGGGGAGAAAGAGAGAAACTAGAAGTAAAAATCCATAGGAAGAGTGGAAGAGGAACCAACAGAGATTGGCTGTTAGGTGGAGAAAAGGTAGAAAGGGAATCCAGGAAAACAGACAAGTGAGAGGAAGAATACATATAAAGAGGAAAAAAATTAAAAATATAAGAATATACAGCAGAACTGCAAAATACCATGCATATATCACTGTCCTCAACAAACTGATGCATGAAAAATACCTTGCTCCAAATATGGTGGAGAGAGATGTTAGAGAAGAAAAAATAAAAACAAAATATCTCAGTGGAAAATTGAACATTTGTCTCTGTTGGTGTTTGAAAGCTTCTCAGTCCTGTCTCTGATTTCTCACAAGATTTCCTGGCCCTGGCAGACCCAGTCACCATCCCACCAATCTGGGTTTCAGAGAGATGCCCTGGGTTGGGCCACGTTGCAGTCTCAAGATCTCAATACCACGGGAATTTGGAGAGACACCACCAGGGATGAGGAATCCTGAGAAACAGTAACTAGATGGTGGCAACCAGCACTCCCGGAAGGAAGACCCCAGGTGCAACCAAACCTGGAGTCTCCCTGCAGTGGACCTCTTGGCAGTGGTGGAAGCAGTAGTGGAGGGGGTTGGTGACTTCAGGCAGGGGGTCAGCAGCAGCTGCAGTCATCAGTCGTGTTGGCAGCAAGTCAGCGGCAGCAGCACCCGGAGAGAAGACCTCCAGGTGACCTCTGGCAGGCAGTAGAGACTTTGGCGGCAGTCAGGCAGGTGGCAGTAGCAACAGTGTCAACTGCAACAGTGCCCAGAGGAAAGACCTATGGGCATTTCTGGCAGTGGCCTCAGGGGCAGCAACCCTGCCAAGAGAAGACCTCCAGGTTATGGCAGCCGTGTCTGCCCAATGCTGCTGCCCAATTTATATCTTTAATCACTAGTTTACACATGATGAAAAATAAGTCTCAGAGGAGTTAAGTGACTTTGTCCAAGGCCAAGGAGACACTGAATGTCAGAGCCAGTTACTTACTGGCTGACTCCAAAGCTGATTTATGTCTCACTTCACTAAGCTTGAGGTTCAAAGGAGCTAAGATTTAGCCCTTAACCTTAAGCTATGTCCTGTCTGTTACTACAAGGATAAACACATGGATAGATAATCCCACCTAGTATGTTAGTCAGTTTTCCATTACTATAACAAATGCTTGAGATAATCAACTTACAAAGAGAAAGGGTTTATTTTGACTCACAGGATTAGAAGTTGCAATCTGTGATTGGTTGGCATCTTTGCTTTGGACTTGTGAGGAAGCAGCACATCATGGTGGGAATGTGTGAGGTGTGCCAGAGAAAGGCCACTCCATGGTAGGGAGGTAAAAGGGGCGGGGAGGGAGAGATGACCAGGCTCCTACAATTCCCTTCAAGGGCAAACCCCCAGTGATCTAAAGACCTCCCACCAGGCCCCACCTCTTCAACTTTCCACGATTTCCCAATAATGCCCAGCTGGAGACCAAATCTCTAATACATGGATCTTTGGAGATGTCTCAGATCCAAAGTACAGCATACAGCATGAATGGTAGACCAGTAGAGTATAGTGGATAACTGTGGGATGGCTACTTTTTCTTCTGTTGCAGACAGTTTCCTCTGTGGGTGGGGTATAGCTGCAGTCACTCCAAGGCTTAAGCAAAGAGGAGGGAAATAAGTGAAGGAGGAAGGGAAGGAGACAGAAAGAGAGAACAAGATAGTGTGTGTACGTGTGTTTTGATAATTGTTATAATGCCTGAATCTAGCTGCCCCAAAGCCTTGAACTCCCAACAATGTTAGCCAACAATTTCTCATTTTTGTTTAGGACAATTTGACACTTGAAACTAGAAGACACCAAATTAATGCCACACATGTAGCATTTAAATGGCTTCAAAATGGAACTCTTGACTTCCATCCCCCAAACCAATCTATGTCTTCCCCATCCTTCCCAATCTTGGTGTGTGGCTCTACCACCAACACATTTGCTCAAGCCCTTTTTTTTCCCACCAACCCTACATCTAATCTATACCTACAACAAGTCCTATAAATTCTATCTCCAATCCACCTATTTATCTTCATTTGCCATGCATCCTGGTCCAAGCCACTATCCTCTCTCACCTGGAATACCTGGATCACTGGTCTCTCTACTTCAAGTCTTATTTTCCCAAGGATATTTCTCCCCTAGCAGCCAGAATAATATTTCAGAAACAAACAAAAGCCAGATAACATCACTCCCATGACATTCTTTAATAATTTCTCACTGCAATCTGCACTCTCTTCCGGGGCCTCTGATAGCTAACTCCTGTGTACCTTGCAATGTCCTCCTGCCTTCTTTCTATCCTACAAAGCTGCCAAACTAATTTCTGCCTCAGGGCACTCACATTTGCTGCTCACTCTGTCTGGAAGAATCTACATCTTCATAATGCTGTTACTTCTCAGAGAGGCCTTTCTTATGTACCCCAGCTAAAGCAGCATTCACTTCTCACTCCCAGCCCAAAGTGCACTGTTCCATCACCCTGTTTACCTTCTTCATAGCACTTTTCTCAGTTTGTAATTTTGGATGAATCAGAAATAAGCTAGCTAATCATAAACTGAAAACCAGCTTTGATCAGCTCAGTCTGATTGCATGAAAGTGATCTGCCTCTACTACCCACCAAAAGTAAAAGACTCTGTTCTCTTGAGGACAGTACATAATCCAGAGCTTCAGATTATCTCTCTTTTACATATGTGATGTCAAGTTTTAATCACAAGTTACTTAATATGCAAAAAGGCAAAAATTGACCAAAATATTAAGACAAATCCACAGGAGACCCAGATATTGGCATTATTAGTCTTCTAAATAATAATGATCATGTGGTCAACAAATTAAATGAAAAGATGAGAAATTTCAACAGAGAAAAAGATACTATGAAAATTATAAAAAATAAATTCTAGAACTAAAAAAAGTAACAATTGCAATGAAGAACTCAATAAATGGGTTTGACAACAGATTGGGCAAAAGTGGAGAGAAAAATTAGTGAGCTAGAAATGGACCAAAGTCCAGACCAAATTAAGAAGAGGCTAAAAAATGAAAAAACAGAGCAAACAATGTAAGAGATATGTGAAACAATGGAAACAGTGGAAATGTCTAAATTTTGTGTGATTAGAATCTCAGAGTGAGGAAAGAGAAAACAGGATAATATTTGAGGAGATAATGGTTCCAGAGACAAAGAGGAAATTCTAAATACAGTCAGAGAGAAAAAGACATCTTCAGGGAATCTACAGTAGGACCAGCAGCAGACTTCTCCAAAGGTGCCATGGATGCAAGAAGATAATGGAATGAATGACAACCTCAAATTGCTGAAAGAAAACACTGCCAATCTAGAATTCTATATCCATTCCTACTATGACTTTATCTTCTTTTACTTTCCTCTTTATTTCTTCAGTTCTAGTCATACTGGATTCTTTGTTCCTCACATATTCCAGATATGTTCATGCTATAGGCTTTTGGCACTGACTGTTTCCTCTATTTGATTTTTTCTTCTCTGATATTCAAATGGCTATTGACCTCCTTACTTTCATGTCTTTTCTCAAATGTCACCATTGCAATGAGGACAACTGTGGCTGCCCTATTTAAAACCAAATCACACTCCATCTGACTCCTCGTCTTGCTTCCCTGAATTATTGTTCTCTTTATATATTATTACCTTCTGACACACTATATACTTTATCTATTTATACTTATTTTGATTGGTCTTCTTTGACTTAAGTGTAAGTTGATTAATTAAAAATATGTATTTTAAATAATTTCATCTTTTTAAAAATTTTGATTCATTGTACACAAATGGAGTACAGCTGTTGTTTCTCTGGTTGTACATGAAGTAGAGTTGCACCATTTGTATAATCATACATGTACATAGGGTAATGATGTTTGTCTCATTCTGTTATTATTCTTACCCCCCTCCCTGATCCCACCCCCTCTTTTCCCTATGCAATCCATCCTTCTTCCATTCTTGCCTCCCTCCCACCCCGCATTATGTATCATCATCCACTTATCAGAGAGATCTTCAGCCTTTGGTTTTTTTGGGATTGGCTAATCTCACTTAGTATGACCATCTCCAACTTCATCCATTTACCTGCAAATGCCATAATTTTATTCTTCTTTATGGCTGAGTAATATTCCATTGCATATATATACCACAGTTTCTTTATCCATTCATCTATTGAAGGGCATCTAGGTTGGTTCCATCTGTTTTTAATCAAGAAGCTCATTTGGGGTATTGAGTAGGTCAAGATACCAGAAACAGAAGCCCCCCTTCATTACTTGTTTGCCCCGTTTTGATTTTCCCTGTATCTTTTATTGTAAGGTAAGATTACTCCCCAGAAATAGATAAAGTGAACACACAGATAGATAATACTGACCTGTGTTTAAGTATGGATGTTCTCAGTTGCAGGGTTCAGGAAACCCAACTTTGAGTAACTCAAAGAATAAGGACACTTATTATTTCAAACAAGAACTCATCTTGAGGCAAGACTTCTCTAGTGGTAGCTCAATCATGCCATCAATTAGCTGTCCATTTTTACATTTTTCTTACTCAGAAAGCTGATTATCTTACTAAAGAGGGGTTGTATCTCCTTCTGCACCTTCCGGAGGGCTAAGATTTCTTTTTCTGCAGTGTTCTCCAGCAGAACCCCTTCAACCTCATTGACCAGGAACAGGGCATCACTAGGCCATTCCAAAGCCATTTACAATCAGACAATGCATATTGTGAGTAGCTTTGACTAATCATGATTTGTCCTCTGTGGTAGGAGGGGGTCCAGCACCATGAGTAGACAACTGCTGGATACCTGACCAAGACTAAGAAAGGGAGCACTGTTGGTGGACAACCCATAGGATCTTCTAAAAAATATCATTTAAAATGTCACTTTACATTAATCCTCACCTGGCCAGGGATACTTTATCATTTTACTTTGTAGATAAGGCTCAGAGACGCTGGGTGACTTGCTAAATATTACAGAGCTAAAACCTGTGGATAAAAGATGGTTTTAAAAAACTGATCCCCAAAACTGTACATGAATATTCACAGCCAGTGTCATTCATGAGCCAAACTGTAGAAATTGATGAATAGATAAACAAAATGTGGTTGTCCATACAACGGAATATTATTTGGCATAAAAAGGAATTAAGTAGTGATACCTGCTACAACATGGATGAACCTTGAAAACACACTAAATGAAAGAATACAGTCATAAAAGGGAATATATTGTAAGATTTCATGTATATGATGGAAGGAGCCCCCAACGATCCCAGTCCTCAGCCACTGGAGTCCTCCTGGACAAAGCCTCAGACATCATGGAGCAGAGACAAACTATTCCCGCTGTGTTCTATCCAAATTCCTGATCCCAAAATCCAGGAACACAATACAAATATTTTATATTGTCAGGTTGGGGGTGGTTTGTTAAGCAGCAACAGATTGCCAGAAACTTCTGCCCTTATAACTCTTATCTCTGTCCCATCTGATCCTTCCAGGTGCCCTGCAGAAGCAGATGGTGTTCAGAACTGGGGGCAGGGTGGGGGGGGCAGAGGCCCTTTCCCTCATCCAGTTCTTCTCTGAGGGTGTTTCCTTCACATTATACATGGTTGAATACTTCATCTGCAGCTTCGAATTTCTGTTAATCCCTGGAACACCTGCACGAACACCTGTTTGCTCTACTCTGGGAATTGGGAAAAGGGCTCAGGTTGGTATAGATTTGCATTTCTTCTGTATAAATGTACCTCAGGTAGCCCCTGTTTCAGTCTCTTGTCCAGGTGTTAGGCCACATCCCTCTGTGTCCTCCAGCACCTGATCATTTCCCCATGTCCTTCTTTTCTGAAGAAGGAAAACCATCCTTCTAGCAGCTCACACCTCAGAGTCACCCTTTGCTTTAATACTCATTCCTAGACCTTCTTATCCAGTGCACGGGCTTTAAGCATCACCAGTACCTGGATAACTCCTACGTGTTTGTCTCCAGTCCTGATCTTTCCTCTGAACATCTTTCCAGATCATCTACCTCCTACCTGACCTCTCCCGGGGCCATCTGAAAGGGATCACAGACTCAACATCTCCAACAACTCCTGGCTTTCCTCCACAGCTGGCTCTTGGGCCATCTTCCTCTTCTCAGGAAATGTCAATGCCACTCTCCCAGATGCACAAGCCACACATTTTGGACTTACTCTTGACTCCTGCACCACACATCCTTTAAGTCAGGAAATGGTCTATTCAAACTACTTTCAGAATCCAGCGCTCTGTGTGACTCTATAGCTCTGGAAGTCCCATCATGCTGTTTTTCTACACAGCAGCCTCAGAGATCCTCTTGGGACAAGGGTCAAGCCTGTCCTTTCTCTGCTGGAAACCTCTGCTATCTTCCCCTCTCACTCCAGAATAAAAGTCTAAGTCCTGACAGTGCCCAGCCAGCTCACCTCCTCCTGCTATTCCTCTGCTTTCCTCTCTCCAGCCACCTGGCCTTCCCTGTTGCTCCCCGAAGATGCTCTTGAAGCCTTGGAGTTTGCTGTTACCTCTGCAAGGAATGGTTTTGCTCAAGATGCCCACGGGGCTCACTCATTTCATTCTGTCTCTATTAGGATGTTTCTAAAGGGGACGCAGGTCCTAGCTCCCCCTTCTCTGAACTCCCCCCAACCCCTTCAACAGCTTTTCTTTTCCTTGTAACACTTACACAACCAACACCCCAAAGAGTGACTTGTCTTCTCTAGTCACATGGAAGGTCCACGAGATCCAGGATTTACCTGTCTTGCGCAACCCTGCTTTCGAGAACAAAGCCTAGCAGTCTTCTGGAAGGAATGATGGGTCCCAGAGGCTCCCTCACCCATGTCTCAAAGTCACTTTTACTTGGAGGTGGTCTCCTCCTTCTTCCTCCTCCTCCTTCATTCCCAAGTCCTGGCCTTGAACTTCTGATCTCCCTGCTTTCCCAAGTAGTGCCCATACCTGGCTGATTTATTTTCTTCCTCCCTCGCTCCCTCCCTCCCTCCCTTCCTTTTCTCCTTCCTCCTCTTTCTCCTCCTCCTTCCTCTTCCTCTTCTTCTGCCTCTTTGTAGTGGTGGGTGAAACCCACGGCCTTGTGCATGCTAGGTAAGTGTTCTACCACCGAGCTGCACCCTGGCCATGTTTACTGACTCATCAGCTTATGCCCTGCTTTGGGAAAAAACCTGTAATCATAGCAGCTGATTTTTATTTTTACTGTATATCTAACCCCGCCCTTTTTTAATTCAGTGCTGGGTTTCAAACCCAGGGCTTCCTGCATGCTAGGCAAGTGCTTTACCACTGAGCTACACCCCATCCCAATTTAACATTTTAATGTCTCTGCTTCTCACCTGTAGAATGGGGCTAGTATTATTATCCCCCTCATTGATAGGTGCTGAGGATTAAATCTGGAAAGTGAACTTAGTAAGTGCTAAGTGTCATTATTGTGGTTTTATACTGAGTGCATGAGCATGCTGTACCGGGCACCATTCCAAGTGTATCCCCTGCATGAACTCAGGTGAACCACCCAACCAGCCCTCCAAAGCAGATGCCGTAATAACAACACAGTAGCCCAAGTGGCTCCAGTGGCTTTACAAAGGGAAGGGAAAGCACTGCTGGTCATGGCTGTCTCTAGCTTACGGCCATTGATGAGGCCACTGACAACAGCTGGCGCTCCCAAACACTGAGCCTGCTTCGGCCCAGTGCTAAGGGTTTGTGTGCAGGCATTACTCCTACCACTGAGCCAGTCTTCAGCATCCGATCTGTGCAGAGCTTGTTGGATTAATTAGGCAACATGCTTTGCATCCTGCAGCTTGTAATTGGTTATACACCAGTGCACTCTGGAAGCAGCCTGGAAGCTCTGATGCTGGCTGGGTTCTCCTTTGTTTATCTTAGCAGTGGTTACTTCTCCAGGTATGTCACGCATGGTGCTGGAGGGGACCGGAAGGCCAGGTCTTCAGTGGACAATCTCGATATAATCAAAACCCAGGGATGCTCAAGGATGTTCCACTTCCATAGCTGTACACATGTTCCTATGACAAACACCTTCATCAAGATATTGATAAGAAAGTGACTTTGCAATTGCTAGGCCGAAAATCTCTAACCCTACCATATTTTCACATTGGTTTCTGCAATTAATTTCAAAAGAACAATAATCATAATAATAACATTTGCTAACATTTCATGAACTAACTGTATGGCAGACTTGATATATAGGGCTCTTGACTAAGAGCCCTATATACATGATCTATTTAATCTCTACAACAACCTCTTTGTTATCGGCTCCATTTTCTAGATAGGGAAACTAAGGCCTATGGAGATGAGACAATTGCTCAATGCCACACAGTTAGAAGGACACAGAGACTGGCCTCAAACACATGAGTGTTTGCGCTATCCTACTGGATCATCAGTGCCTGAGACTTCTCGGAACTGTAGCTATTGCATGACGGTCTGGCAAGCCATATTATTTCATTTGGTATTCTTAACAGTTCTGGAAGAGGGTAACTTCCCAATGAAGACCAAGGTACCAAGATGTCAAATAAACATCAAAGTCACATAGCCAAAAGTGGCTGAGCCTGCACACCAAATAACACCTGGTGAACCCGAAGTTCTCCATCTCCCTGTCTGAGCCAAGTCCCCTGACATGTCCTCTCCGTACCAGGTGTCTGTCCATCCAGGCTGATCACAGTCCTCATTCTACATGCACCTGTGTGGCTATTTGACCATCTCTCCCCTGTGAGAGTCAGGTGCATGCTGAGTGTGCTCATTGTTGTGTACCCAACACAAAGTAGGTGCTCAATTATTGTGTGTGGATTGAGTGAGTGACAGATTACTCCAGAGACACTGAGCTAGACTCAGGGGCATCAGGGACACCCACTGGCTCCCTCGGCTCTGCAAAGGCGGTTTCCAAGGTTCAGGATTTTGAACTCTGCATGTCCCAACTTCAGGGGCCATGGAAGGATGCAGTGCCTGAGCCCGTGCCTGGTGGGATCTGGAACTACTTTGGCTGTCGAAAGCCTGGACTCAGGTCCTGAGAGGCACAGGTAACGCTGACATCCTACCCATATCCACCCCCCTTCTCTCTGGCAGGAAAGACCAGTTTTTTAAAAGCTATGTATTTTTATTTTTAATTGTCACAGAGTAATTGTCCATAATTAGGAGTACAGTGTGACATTTCAATTCTTTTTTTTTAACTTTTTAAAAAATTTCTATCTTTTAAATTTAGTTATACATGGCAGTATTTTTCCACATTTTTTTGTACACAAATGGGATACAACTTTTCATTTCTATGGTTGTACACAATGTAGATTCACACCATTCATGTAATCTTATATGACATTTCACTTCTTGTACATAATGCGTAATGATCTCATCATATAACTGGTGTAGCTATCACCTCAGACGTTTTTCATTTCTTTGTGTTGGGAACATTCAAAATCCTCTTTACTGGTTTATTTTGAGATAGTCAACTAATTTTGTAAACTATGGTTTTGATAACTATTTTTTTTGTAACTTTGGTTATGATAACATAGCTATCCCACTGTGCTAAGTGACTTTAGACCTTATTCCTCCATCCAGCCGTACCCCTGCACTCATGAACTGTCCTCTCTCCATTCCTCTCTCCTCCACACCCCTCCCAGTCTCTGGAATCCACAATTTTCTACTCCTTTTGAGATCTACTTTTTGGTTTCCACACATAAATGAGAACATGTGCCTAAGTTCACGTAACACAACGTCCTCTAGTTCCATTCACATTACTGCAAAGGACAGAATTCCATTATTTTTTATAGATGAAAAATATTCCATTGTCTATGTGTACCACATTTTCTTTATTCATTTATCTGTCTATAGCTAGCTCCATTTCCTATCTTGGCTATTGGGAATAGTGTTGCAATAAACATGAGAGGGAAGGTGTCTCTGCAACATACTGATCTCAATTCCTTATATATGGATCTGCTACTGTATATACATAGAGTAGCAGGATTGCTGGGTCAAAATGGTACCTGTGTTTCTAGCTTCTTGAAGAACCTCCTTACTGTTTTCCATGATGGCTCTGTATTAACTTAAATTCTCATCTTGAGAATTTCCCAAGAAAGGCCTGGTATTTTGTTGTTGTTGTTGTTTTTCTTTTCTTTCCTCAGTAATGGACATGAGTCATGACTGGTTTAAGCCAACTGCAGTGACTATATTCCTTTTGTTAAATACTGTTTTCGTGAAAGAATGTATGACTCCATTCCAGCCAAAGGGACTGAGGGGAAATCCGATAAGGAGGCTTCTAGTGAACATTTGTTTCCTTTAAAGATGCAGAGGAGGAAATGCCTTCTTCACTGAACAGTGTCATGACTGCAGATGATGGCAGGCACTGTTGCAGCCACCTTTTGGCCATGAGGCAGGGTATTGCCAACAAATGAAGGAGGCTGACCTCAGTGAAGATATCATTGAGCCACTGAATTTCCAAATCCCAGAATTTCTCTCCTTGTTGTGTGAGAAAATGAATTCCTTATGGCTGAATATTTCATTGGGCTTTCTGCTTCCTGCTGCTTATGGCCTGACTGGCACACAGGGAGCCCTGGTGGTGTGGCACTTACCTACTTGTTCGACTATATCTGTTTTGGTTCCTCACTTCAGGGCTGGTGGGAGGAGAAGGCTGGACACTAATGTTTGTGGGGTTCGTCCACTCAATGACTATGGGAATGAAAAATAGGTCCTTATACCCCCAATTCACTGAGAAGGAAGCTGAAGTGCAGGCAGGTCAAGTGACTTGGTGGGGTCACAGGTCAAGGCTCCCCACCACCACCCGCAGGATAAAATTCAAATTTCTCAACGTGGCATTTAGTTTTCCTCGGAACCCTTGGTTCTTTCTCCCCCACCTCCAGCTTCAAATTTCCCCTCTGCACTCCCACCTCACTCCCCGCTCCAGCCAGACCTCTGGTAGTTCCCCAGCGTGCCCTCTGCCCTGCCCCCTCCCCACAGCCAGTTTCCTTTCTGCCTGACCGAGAGTGATGCACTCTTTTCTTTTTCTAATGCTGCTGGGAACCAAACCCAGGGCCTCACGCACGCAGGGGCGTGCTCTCCTCTGGGATGTTCTACGTCCGGCTCCTGGTTCACTCTTCAGGGTTGGTAATGCTGTCGCCTCCTCCCCAGGTCTCTTCCCAACTACCCGAGCTGGCTTTGACAGCCCTTTCTCTGCATACGTACTTTCCATGTCCATCACTCCTCACACTTTATGACAGTTACCTGGAGCTGAGTCTGTCTTCCCACCAGACCGTGAGCATGGGCTCGCACGCCCAGACTGACTGCCGGGTCCCTGGCTTCCTGGCTGTGGAACTGTGATGTGCCCCTTTGCCTCTCTGTGCCTCACTCTTGCTCCCTCCAAGATGGGAATATGTGGCAGTTTCCCCTTGCGTGATTGCTGGGGGACCACATGAGTTCATGCGTGTAAAATACCTAGAACAGTGCCTGGCACACAGGAAGTGCTCGATAAGGCGTGTGTAGTTTTATCATCTCTGTATTCCAAGCACTTGGCCCCTACCAGACATTTGGTCAGTGTTTATTGAAAGAATAGAGCAGTGGAACTCAGATTTCCCAGAACACAACACCTAGGACTCTCATGTGACCCCAAGTCCAATACTGTTAAAACATCTGAATCCAATGAACTGGGGTTCAAATCCTAGCTGTGTGACCTTGAACAAGTTGCTTACCTCTGCAAAATGAGGAAGCCATCGTCTCCTAGGAAAGGTTGTCAAGTCTATGGAAGATTCACCTGCACAGAGCCGGGCATACAGTAGGAGCTCAAATACCTTACATTTCCTCCCATCCCCAATCAGTCCACATCATAATTTTTACCAAGGACCACATTAGAAGAAAGAATGTTAAAAAATTGGCTTCTGTCCACTTAAAATCTCTAAAGGATAAAGTAGTCTTTGTGGTTTAAAGACCCCCTCCCTGGCTTGCACTGTCTCAATCCCCCACCATCCAGGGGCCTTTGAACTCACTCAGCTTTGGCAGGAAGCAGACTCCCTACAGCAGAGATGGGAAGGAGCTGGCCCTCCAGCTGGCTCCCTACTGAGTGAGAGGAAGCAGGGGGAATGGGAAGGTCCAGGGCAAGTGAGCGCTGTGGCCCAGATGCTGGGCCCAGCTCGGTCACGGGCTCCCTGTGCCTCTCAGGGCTCCACTGGCCCCATCTGTCCAATGGAGTTGAGCTTCATGACCTCTGAGGTCCCTTGCAGAGCCGGCATTCTGGGATGCAGGAAGCAGGATCCCCTTGGCTGCCAAGGAGATCAAAGGCTGGTTTCCCAGAGGAGGCCTCACAGCTGAGCTGCCGGCCCTCTGAGCAGCTGCTGGCTTCCTGCTTTGCACAGAGCCTGCTGTGCGGCCCTGGGAACAGCTGAGGCCTCAGTCGAAGCCTCAGCTAAGGTCAGACATGGCTTCCTCACTCTCTCACCCCAGTCCTGGGTCATAGGTTTGAGATACTTGACTCCATTTTCCTCTGTGAGCCACCTGGAATGGAGGCACCAAGTGTGTATTCTCCACGTTTAATTCACAGGAAATGATTGTACCTTAGGACACTGAGTAGCTTCCCTTTCACCCTTCTGGAACCTTCCATGACTTTCCATGGTTATTGGGCCCCATCCTCATTCCTGGTTTGGTTTTCGACCCTCAATCCCAGCTGCCTGGTCTCTTCCTGCTCTGCCCAGTGCTTCCTCCGCACCTTCCTAAGAGCAGCCTCTGTCCCATCTCACCCCACCCCACCTCCCAGGTACTCAGGGCCGGAGACAGGACTGTTACTTCCCTAGGTTGTCTCCCATCTTTCTCACAAAAGCCTCTGAGAGAGACGTTATTGCTATGGTCACTTTCCTGGAGGAGGAAATAAAGACTGGAAAAGTGAGATGTTTCCTGGAAGGTCTCTGGCACGCTCTCTGAGGCTCACCAGGACTTGGTTCATCTCTCCATCCCCAGAACCCTGTTGAAGAAGAAAATGATTCCAGGGTGGTTGCTGAATGGTAAAGCAGACTTTATTCAGGATCATCACGATAGGTATAGGGACCATGCAATGGGATTTTTTAGTGGGGAGAGAGATTGGACTCAATTCCAAATATAGTAGGGCTAAGTGGGAATTTATAGCCAAGGAGCAAGGTGGGGATCAGAGGATGGAAAACTACTGAGTGGAAGCAGCAAATGTTGAGTTATTCTGACTAAAACCACCTAACAGCATCCTTGCTGAAGGCAGACCAGAGTGACCAGACAGCACTTGGGGCGGAGGGCAGATGTGGAGGATGGGGAACTAATCAAATATCAAGGATAGGGAATTCTTGCTAAAGTGATTTCGCAGGGTTCTTGTGAAACTATATTTACAAGGACATGCACAGATGGGCCTAGGAGGAGATTCAGGAGCCTGGTCATCCTGGTCCAGACTCTCTCCTCCCTGTTTTTGGGACTGTTGGGTTTGCACAACACCAAAATCCAACTTGAAAGAGCTGAAGCCCAAAGGGAAGTTACTGATGTATCAGAGGATATTAGGACAGATCTCAGAGTGGGACTGGGAAGACAGACTGTGGAGATGTAAATGCTGACGGGCCACTTCCCAGCTGTGCAGCCCACAGCAAGTGAGGGACTCAGCACAGCAAGTGACTGTGCAACCAGTCACCCTGGCTGCTTCCACTTCCCTATAGGATGAAGCTTAAAATAAAACCTCCTTCCTTGGGTCATTGGGAAGAGTCAGGGAATTAGGGCAGTGCTGCAGCCTACAATAAGAAAGATCTCTTCTATCATGACCAGTCCACACATAAATGTAAAAATGCAAGTCCACAACACAATATCTGTCCTCACCATGTGTGAGATACTCTGATATTTTCCTTTAGTTTAGTCTGGTTTAGAGTAGTCTATTCTGTTAATTTTAAAAATGCTGGTACCAGCTCCTTAGAACATGTTGGCATCTCGCCAGAGCCTTCTTGCTGCATTAGAAAATGATAGGGGCCAAGAAGGAGAGAGGGGGCTGAACTCTTTTATAACAGCTCCAGGACCACCCCTGAGGGTGGAGCCACCACAGCCTAATAATCTCCCACAGTTCCCACCTCTTATTTATTTATTTATTTATTTATTGAACCGGGGATTGAACTCAGGGACTCTCAGCCACTGAGCCACATCCCCAGCCCTATTTTGTATTTTATTTACAGACAGGGTCTCACTGAGTTGCTTAGGGCCTTGCTAAGTTGCTGAGGCTGGCTTTGAACTCGGGATCCTCCTGCCTCAGCTTCCCGAGTCGGAGTCGCTGGGATTACAGGCATGCGCCACCGCGCCCGGCAGTTCTTAATACTGTTAGGATGGCAATTAAATTACAAGTTTTAGAAGGGGCTTTCAAAGCCTAGCACCCCAAGACCAAAACTCTTTACTATTGTAGCCTTTGATTTTTTAAAATAATATGATTCCTGATCTTAATTTAAAAAATAAAACCTCTTAATTTAAAACAACAACAACAACAACAAAAAAACACAAAAAAAACAAAAAACAGACTCCGACCCTGGGGTGTAGGGGGCGGTTTGGTCTTGGACCTCCCCAGTTTCCAGAACTGCAGAAAGCTAACTCCAGTCATGCGCCCTTGGCTGGACCAATCAGCATTACTGAGGACAATGAAGTGCTGTGATTGGCCAAGTTCTGTTCAAGTGCTTGCCCGTTAGCCAATCAGGAAGATAGAGTCATACAGCCAGAATCAAGGGAGGTGTTACTGACTGTCTCCTCACAATCCACGTTGAAGCCTTAACCCCCAGTGTGCGCACTAGAGAATTCCCAAGTATACAGTTGGCTGTGGTATATGTGGAATCTGCAAAACGTATCTGTTTGGATTGTAATTTCAGTTTGGTTCTTATGGGTCAAGCTAACTTTGGTGCCTTGTGGTTATATAGCTCTGTGTTTAAAAAGCAGACTCAAAATCAGCTATGGTGGCAGAAGGATGGCAAAGGTACTCTCCCTCAGTTAGTTTAATTCTGACATTCCGTGTGACTACCTGGAGATTTCCCCCCATGTGTGACACTTTTCAGAACTTGGGGAAAATGTACTCTTTTTCAGTCTCACTTCACTGATAGGAAATGCTGCAGAATAAAGGTGTGTAAGAGTGAAAAGACTTCTTTGGCAGATGAAACGTCTCCACACGAAGCTGTGCATGCAGTAGAGATGGCATTTGAAAAGTTAACCTCGACGTTTGAAGTGCTATGTGATCAGAAGAGAGATCTGTTCAGAGTTTGCTCTCTGCTGTACGTGATAATTTTTTCCCTCACTGCGTTGCTTTTTTCAAGTGTGATGTTTCAGGTGAGGTCAATCAGATACAGAAATATTTGGAATCAGCCAGAGTCAGCCCTGCTTACTGCACAGGAAAATATCAAGCTTTAAGATTGTCCTTGAAGGTTGACATACAGAAATCAGGAAGTTCATTAACTGCGCAACAGCAAAGTGCAAGGAAATGAACAATTTACATAGGAAAAATAATCAAAGCCCAAAGAAGAGAGTTGGAGAAACAACAGAAAATGCTAGTCTTGTGCTGCCAGAAGAAATGAAAGGGAAAAATCTGAATGCCACAATCATACTCATCAAGAATTGGATACTCTTCAAAGACAACCAAATAATGCCGATGTTCAGCCATTTTTTCTGTTTTTACAAAAAGGGAAAAACACGAGATGTTATTTTTTAACCCAAATATAACAGAAATAATTGAATTTGCTGGTGAATATATTTCAATGGAAAATTTTTGACTGCAAATGTTTCAGTCGGTATCAGTCCCAAAGAAGTGAAGTCATGTGCATCACTGTGAATTCTTGCATTTATTATGAAAGGGGGTGGGAATGTAGACCAGTTGATAGAACATGGGCTTAGCATGAATGAGGTCCCAGTTCAATTCCCAGCAGCATCCATAATCATAATGGTAGCTGGATGTGGTGGCATATGCCTGTAATCCCAGTGATTTGGGAGGCTGAGGCAATAGGATGGTGAGTTGTAGGTCAATTTAGCGAGACCCTGTCTCAAAATTAAAAAATAAAAAGGACTGGGGATGTGGCTCAGTGGTATAGCACCCTGGGTTTAATCCCCAGTACTGACAAAAAAAGAAAAAAAAAGTAATAATAACATGAAGGGGGATTTTTGTGACTCACCCCTATGTTCAAGACTTTTCCTAACTATTTGTATATCTGTTGATTCATGTGAAAGAGCCTTTTCTAAATTAAAATTAATCTTAAAAAGTATTTTTATCAACTGAATGAAGATAGATTTATAAATCTGGCTACACTTTTATTAAACATGAACATAGGAAGATGAATTTTGATGAAGTCATGAGAAATTTTTAGAAGTCACAAAAATAGTAACTGTACAGTGATTCTGTCTCTCTGGGACGGACTAATGTGTAGGTCTACATTTCCCCCCTTCTTGTAAAACTATATGAATGTAATTAAAAATCATTAGTCCACTATTTTTTCCTTTTTGTCTTATAAGATTTAAAAATATTTAATTTCCTTATATTAGCAGCACATCTGTTTCTTTTACGGCTGTTATTATTCATATCATTTTGTGATTATTTCTGAAAATAATCGTGTCATCTGGGAGAGGGAGTGTTCATAAAAAAAACAAAAAGTTCTTTCTGGGTGTTGCATGTTCTGGGAGATCCACTGAAAAGTGTACAATCTTCAGTGGTATTCCTACCAAAAAATGTGTAATCTGATTCTAATCATAAGGAAACATCAGACAAACTCAAGGTGAAAGATGTTTTACAAAATAACTGAGTCATGGAATCTTCAGAAATGTCAAGGTCAAGAGAGAGAAAGACTCAGGAATTGTTTCAGATTAAAGGAGACTAAAGAGATATTACAATTAAATGCAATGTGCTGTCCTTGTAGATTCTGGACTGAGAAAAGTAGTCATAGAGGACATTATTGAAACGATTGACAATATTCAAACATGGACTGTGAATTAGACAACAGAATTGCACAATGTTAATTTCCTGTGAGTAATGCGTGTGTGTGTGTGTGTGTGTGTGTGTTTGTGTGTGAGAGAGAGAGAGATTGAGAGAAGAGTGAATGAGGTAAAATATCAACCATTGTGAATCTGGGTAAAAGATTTTTGAGTGTTGCTTATGCTATTCTTACACCTTTTCTATAAATTTGCAATTTCTTCAAAATGAAACTTCTTCCCAAAACAAAACAAAAAAGCAAAACCAAAAACACAAACAGGTTAACCTCAACTCAGTGGTACCGACACTGAGCCACTGAGTTTATTTTGGTTATAAGGGACATAGACTTGCTAGAGCAGGTTAAGTTAAAAATAGGGTCATGTCCTACCTCCCAGAACTGGCACATGTGAGCTTATTTGACAAAAGGATCTTTGCAGATGTAATGAAGTTAAGGATCTTGAGATGAGATCATTCTGGATTACCCAGGTGGGTAACACCAAGTGTCACTATAAGAGAAAGAAGGAGGAGAAGGCCACGTGAAGATGAAGGCAATGATCAGGGTTATGCACCCACCAGCATGTGGATCGGGCAAGGAAGGATTCTCCACTGGACCCTTTAGAAGGAGCAGGACCCTGCAGACACCTTGAGTTTAGACTTCTGACCTCCAGAGCTATGAGAGAATAAATCCCTGTTATTTTAAACCACCAAGACTGTGGCGATTCACTATGACAGCTGCAGGAAACTAATACACCTGCCCAAAGGGGAATTTGCCTGGCTCACTGTGGCCAAACCAAGGCAAGGGCCTGCATAGGCTGAACCTTGGGGGCGCTGGGATCAGGCAGAGGACACGGCCCCTTTTGACATAGATTTCTGTTTGCTCAGGTGGCTTCTTACGGGGCAATGACCTTAGGTGGCTCCCAAGGAAAGACCAGAGAAGGGTTGTGATTGGCCTGACTTAGCTTAGGTGACCCTTGGAGTCCCATATGATATCCATATTCATTCATGAGGCATGTCACCTGGCAATGGAGAAACCTGGGGTCGGCTTCTTTCCACATTGCTGAAGCATGTGAAGGGGGTGGTCAGATAGGAATGGGTACCCCAGGGCTGGGGTCCGAAGTCAAGCCTGTCGTGGGTGGTTCAGCTCTCCTCTTCCTCCTCCAGGGTGAACCAACCTCCTGCATTTCTGCATTCCTGGCGATTTGTGCTGTCAATTTGGTTTAACGTCACTTTCCCTCCACGGCTGTGTAGGCCACACGCAGGAACTTTGTTTTGGTGAATAACAAGTATGATGCTTGCTCAGTTGTCCCACTTCCTTTAGACCTGACCCCTTCTCTTACTTACATCCTCCACGCTAGTCTACTAGTTGCAGTTGATTATCCAAGGGTGGTCACCCAACTCAGGCTGGGACAACAGGGAGAGATGCCCTTAGGCAGCTGAATCTCTGAACTGCATGTTGGAGGTGTTATTGGTGCCCATTTTTCTCACCCTCTGGAGAAAGAATACAGTTGCTATCTGAGAGAGGTAGAGGTGTTCTTGTCCCTGGTTTGATTGACTCTGAACGGGTTAATCAACTTTCCGTTACTGTAATGAATAGCTGAGATACATAAACTTGTAAAGGGAAAAGAGTTATTTGGCTCAGTTTTGGAGGTTTTGGTCCATGATCAGTTGACCCTGTTGCTTTTGGGCCTGTGGCACGGCAGCTGCTAGGTGACGTGGTGAGTGAGTGAGTGAGTGGCAGAGGGAAAAGTCACTCACTTCATGGCCAGGATATGACAAGAGAGTGGGGAGGGCTGGAGCCCCAACATCCCAATGACTGGCTCCTACCACCTTTTAAAGCTTTCACTGCCTCCTCATAATGCCAGGCTGGGGACCAAGCCTTTATCACATAGGCTTTTGGGGGACATTCAGATGCACACTGTAGCCCTGAGACCTCTGTTTTATGGTTTTTGTTTTTTTTTAAATAGCTTGAATGCTCAACCCCTTGGTGGGTTCTGTGAGGAAGTACCCTTCTTTTCCTCTTGCTTGCTAGCCTTAGATAGATTTCTACCTCTTGCAACCCAGAGTGTGCGAAAAGAATCACCCATGATTACATACGAACAGAAGAGGGCCTAGCATGATGGGCTATGGCAGGTCAAGTGTTGGCTCCATCGTATTTTACAGATGGAGAAACCGAGGTCCAGAGAGAGGAGTGAACCACCCAGCCACATGCATGTGAGTGGTGGGGTGGGCACAGGCCCCCAGTCCTCTGGCACTGAGTCATTTCTTTAAGGACCTTTCCCTAACTCTGGCACTCTGCTTGGCACATGACTTACGGTGGCTGGCCTTATTCCTCTCTGCCTCAATTTCCCTCTCCTGACCCTCTGGGCATTCCATTCCTGGCAGAAGGGAGGAGAACCAGATGTTATGAATGGGCTGCTTTGAGTTCTCAGGGCCTACAAAAGGTTGTTATTATTTAATTACTGCAAATGGTAATTATAAGGGAAAGTAATTGTCTGCCCTTTCATTATGGCACATCTGCCCTTTTCCTCTGGCGGCCCCCAGGCCAGACATAAAAGAGAGTTTGGTGCAGATCCACGGTGAGGGCTCCTCCAGGAGGACATCAACCCAGCTGGGAAGGGCTCTAAATAGCTACTGTCATCAGCCTCACTTTCCAGAGGTGATCTGTGACTGATGCAGCCCTCCTGTACCCAAGAACTCCTTAGATCCCACAAGGCCAGGGAATTAACTACCACTTGCTGAGCATGGCCATGACCTGGGCACTGCACTGGGCACCCTAACTACTCTGGGCCAGATCCTGCCCATGAGAAGCCCAGTTGGGTGTGTAGCTTAAAGCTAATGCTTGGTCCATGGTGGTGTGTACAATTTCGGATCCCAGAGCACTGCCCTGTGAAGTGAGGATTACCATCCCCTTCTGTGGTGAACACTGAGGTCCTCTCAGGTGCTAAATCCACGAGGAACCACTATTTGGACCCTTAGTGCCTGACCTCAAAGCTCATACTCACGTCTTAACTTGCCTCTGGTACTCTTGGCCTGTTTCTCAGGTGAAGAAATTGAGGTCCAGAGGTGTAACTCAGCTAACTCAGGGATTGAACAGTCTCAAGACTTGGAGTCACATGCTCTGCTCTGCCTGGTTGAGGCTCTAACCTCTTCAGTCCTCCTGCCAGCTCCCTCCATCCTATGGCCCCAGCTCACTACTGATGACACAGATATGAAAGATGACTAAGATGAAGTCTTCACCCTCTAGCTAAGAAAATCTAAGCCAAATCGCAGACTTGGGAGCTGCTGGATTAGGCTGGCTTGTGAACTGTCATTACCCATGACAGACATTGCTAATCAGTCATAGCATTCTTCATGTTTAGAGCCCAGATTCCTAGTCCTTTGAGATTTAGATAACAGTTGACTGGAATTTCCTATCTCATATCTTGGGAAAATTCAATGGTGTCCCTAAGATTTCTTCAAATTCCAGTAACCTGCAAAGTCCTGGTCACTTCCAGCTCGAATTTTCTGCTCCCAATGCACCCATACGCTTCTCTCTCCTGTTTGTCTTTCCTCTCTGCTCAGTGCCAGTCCAGGTGACCTATTCCCAACCTAATATTCGGAATGCAGCTCATATTACTGAGGGCTCAGGGAGACAGAGCGGGTGTTAATGGTAGCAAGGCAAAGGGCAGAAAGAGGGACAGCAAGCAGATATCCCTGTTCTATAAGGTCCCTGGTCCCTGGCCCCCTCTCTTCTCAGGTTCCGCCCTTTTACTGATAACTCCGCACTTCAAGACCATAGTCATATATTTCAGCTTATTCATTTTCTGAGCCCCTTTACCTTCAAAAATTTGATCCCCATCACTTTTTTAATACACAAATGAACAAATACGTGCTGAATTTATGAACTGTCAGGTTAAAGTATTAGAAATCCGAATACAGAATTATAGCTGGGCAAGTATGCAAAAAAGGAGAGGCCCACAGAGCTGCGAAAGCATCCTGAAGGTGGCAGAAGGATGTGGCTGGGGACAGACCAGGGCAGGCGAGTAGGAGTTCCTTAGGTGAGATTGTGCTGTGGTCAGGCAGAAAGGCATCGTGCAAGAGGAGGAGAACTGCAGAGGCCCTATGGCAATGTGATTCTTCTTACTCACCGGAAGCCATGTGGCTGAAGACAGAGGCCAAGGGGAAAACCAACTCTGGTTGAGGATGAAGAGGTTGACAGGGGCCAAACCATGTACAGACTGGGAGACCATAACCCCCAACAGTCTCTCATTAGAGCAATGCTCACTTCATGGCCAACTGTGGTGTATCCAAAGCTCCATGGATATCTCTGCTTAACACAGGGCCAAATACCGGAGTCTCTCTAGAGAAAGGGGTAGAAGTTTTCCTTTCCTGTTCCACTCCCCCCAAAAATAGAAAGGAGAGAACTGATCTCACACCAATAGGAATTATGCCAACACCCTAAGAAGGCAGAGCAGCCCCTTCAGAGTTGAAATGTCATTTCCTGCCACATCATAACTTGGGAGGTGTGCACGAGAAGAGCTGGAGAAGCTCCTGTCAGGCTGCTGCCTGGCTGATGTCCTCAGGAAAGATTTGCCAGGTGAGAAGCAAATGGATCCACCATGAGGTGGGGACAGTCCCCTACAGGAAGAGGGCCACATTGCTGCAGCCTAACCTGCACATCCTCCTTTAATACCTACCCTGTGAAGTAGGTATTATCATGCTAATTTCCATCTGAGAAAACTGAGGCTCAGAGAGAGAAAACTTGCCCAAACATCAGCCTATAAGTAGCAAAGCTGAGGTTCCAACAGTTCTGTTGGAATCTTAAACCTAAAGGGTTAACTCAACTCTCCAGCTTCCTTGAGAAAAAAACAAATGAGCCGAAGTGAAGCAGGCAAAGGGGGAGAGAGTGTGAATCCTTGTTTACTCACTCACTCACTCACTCACTCACCATGTCACCTAGCAGCTGCCGTGCCCCAGGCCCAGCAGTAACAGAGGTTCTGGACCAGGAGTTGGAGGACCTCAGTTAGAGGCCTGGCCTGAGGTTGAGCCAGACACTTTCGACCTCTGGGCCTCAGTTTCCCTACCTCCTTCTCTGGATGCTGTGAGGGCCCAAGTAGAAGGTGCCTGTGTTGGTGCTTGAGATTGTTTTTACTTCTGATGGGGACTACCCCCCACTTTGAGGGATGAGACAGCAGCCAGCTTGATGGGTGATCAGGGAGGAGGAGATGGGACTCTCTTGGCATCAAGGTCCCACTGTGAAACTGGTCAGGGGACAAGGTAATGAAGCCAGCCATGAAGCCAGCCATGTGCTGGGCATAGTGGTGGCTGAGGAACCCGGAAGTCCCCTGGACACCTCCTACTTTCTCACTCCCGACATCTATCAATCACCAAGTCCTGGGAGCACTGAGTCCTTAAAGGGCCCCATATTTGTCATTTCTCCACTTCTCTCCATCCTTGCCAGTGTCACCAAGGTCCAAGTCATTGACATCTTTCACACGGAAGACTATGAAAGTCTCCCAGATGGCCCCCTTGCATGCCCCATTCTAGTCCATCCCCACCCCAGTGGTCACATAGGCCTCTGGGAGAGAACTCTGCATGGGTCACTTCTCTGTTTAACTGCTACCTCTCCATGACTCTCTGCTTCTCTTAAACTAAAATCCCCAGGGGCTCACCTGGGGCATCCATCCTCAGTGACATTTCACAGTCCATCTCATTCCACTTCAGCTCCACTGTCCTTCCTGTCCCTTCAATGTGGCAAGTTCTCCTTGGCTCTGAGCCTTCACATGCTTGTAAATACTGTGGAATGAGTGGAAAAAAAATAACAACAGCAAAAGTGAGACATGGTTCCTTCCTCAAAGGATTTACTCTGATGCAAGAGACAAGTACTTGCATACACTAGAGTGAGGATACAGTTAGGGGCTCCACCATAAAGTAAAGAAATGGGAAGGAGGCCAACCACACAGGGCTTCCTAGAGGAGAGTGAGGAAGATTTGCAGGATCAGAGAGAATGAGCTGGGTTTGCTCTCCGTCCCACCATTTGTTTATCCATTCAGCAAACATTTATTCTGATGCATTATGATCAGCAGTGTGGCCAGAGGACTACGGGGATCAGGGGAACCAGAGGAAAGCATCCTTTTCCATGCAGAGGAAAGAGAATGGCTTCACAGCGGAGGTGAAAACTGAAATGAGTCTTGACGAGTAGATGTTTGTCAGAGAGAAGAGATGGGAGAAAAGGACTAAGATTGCCAGGCAGAGGGATGAGCATGAGAAGAGGCGGGCACATGCAAGTCCACAGTGTGTTCAGGGAGAAGATCAAGCACCGCTGGATTTGAGGAGGGTGGATGCCAGTGGCAAAGAGCTGGGAGTCTCCATGACTTCCCGCACCTCACACCACACTCTCTCCATTCAGCATCTTGGAAGGTCCTGCATGGCTTTAAAGGAGAATGTCTAAGTTAAGACCTAAAGGATGAGTTGAAGGTGGCCAGGAAAGGTGGGGGGAAATGACAAGGAAGGATGTTTCAGGCCGAGGGAATGGCATGTGCAAAGGTCCTTATAGAAGGACCTTTAGAAGAAGACCTATAGAAGGACCTCATCTCCCCATAGAAGGGAGATGGCAAGGTCTGAGAAGCAGCTCACTTGGGATGGCTGGAGCATGCTTTCCAGGTGGTGAGAGAGGAGGCTGGTGAGGCTGAGATGGCCCAGGTCATGTGTTCTGTCCCCCACAAGTCCCTTCCAAAGCCTAGCTCAGCAGTCAAGGTCTTTAGGATTCTGTCTCCCTGCCTCCCTCTTGTCTTACACCCTCTGTCTCTATGCATGCTGTTGTTAAGTGCGGCGGCTGCTGCTGACAACCTGTCATAATAACTTGACCCTCAGAATCAATCTTAGGTGATATGATAAGCATTATTTCACTGAAACTCTCAACAATGCTAAAGCTAGGACTTGTTTTGTTTTGTTTTTTTTTTTTTTTGAAAGATTCTGTTTTTGCCAGGTGCAGTGGCACAGGTAATCCCAGTGGCTTGGGAGGCTGAGGCAGGAGGATCACAAGTTCCAAGCCAGCCTCAGCAACTTCATGAGGCCCTAAAGCAACTTAGAGAGACCCCATCTTTACATAAAAAAAATTTAAAAAGGACAGGGGAATGTGGTCCAGTGGTTAAGTATCCTGGGTTCAATCCCTGCTACCCCCACCCCCATTTTTTTTTCTTTTTTAGACATTATTTTCTAAGGTGAATTTTTAGAATACTTTTAGACTTACAGAAAAATTGAGAATGCATTCTAGAAGATCTCCAGGAACACATTTTCACCGGTTTTCCCTAACAACATTTTATGTTACTGTTTAATTTGTTATAATTTTGATGGATACTTTCACTGCTATATTATGGTTAACTAAAACCCATAATTGATTTAGGCTTCCTGACTTTTCGCTGAAGGCCCTTTTTTCTGTTCCTGTTTCTCATCTAACACACAACATTACATTTACCTGTCATGCCACTTCAGGTTCCTTGGGCTACTCTAGCTTCTCAGAATCTCCTTGTTTTTGATGATCTGAGTTTTGAGGAGTAACTAGTCAGGTATTTTGTTGGATGCTCACTATTGACATCCAGTGTTTTTCTCCTGGCAAGTCTGGGGTTAGGTTCTTGGAGGAAGACCAAGGAGGTAAAATAAAATTTTTATCACATAATATCAAGCTCACATGCTATCAACAAGATCCATGACTGTTGATGTTGACTTTAATCACTTGGCTGAGGTGGTAGTTGTCAGATTCTTCCACTGTAATGTACTTCCCTCCCTCCTTTTCCACACTCTGCTCTTTGGAAGGCACTCACTATGTGTAGATCATGGCTAAGGAGTGTGGAGTATCTACACAAATTATCTGAATTCTTCTGCACAAGTAATTTGTCTCTTTGCTCATTTATTGATGGATTAACTTATGGAACTTCTCAACAAGCTGGTACTTTTACCCTCATCCTTTCCTCCCCACCAGGATCACTCCAGAAGGACTTTCTGAAAACCACTTCCAGCTCTCTGGAGAAAGAGTGGCCTCCTCTGTTCTCACACTGTGCCTGTGGATCCAACTAATTCAATCCGTATGTAGGTACTGTGCCTCTACCCTGTGCCAGTCACTGTGCTTGGGGATTGGGGCTTGAGAACAAAGGGTCGCTACAGTTCCTGTCCTCAGTTACCCCCACTGTTTGCCATCCTGTGCTAGACTGGAAACTCCATGAGGACAGAGACTTTGTCCAACTCATTCATAGCTGAGCTCCCAGTCAACCAGCACATCATCTGGCACTTAGTAGATCCTCAATAAATGTTTACTGAACTGGGAAAGGCCTCCTGAAAGAGAGATGATTGTTTATATGTGTGCTCTTCCCGGGGGTACTGGGTGCTTCCTGAGGACAGGGCCACCCTTGATTCAGCCTAGAGCTGGGTGGCCGCGTGTGCGTAGAATCTATTCAGTTAAAGTAGAGACCCGAGCGGGCTGCCCTCTCAGGTAGAAGTGAAGTTTGGAAGCTGACACAGCCCGGGAGGCCGAATCTGGAGGACTTGGTGACTGATTGGCTGGGGAGGGTGAGGCGGGAGGAGGAGTCACACAGATGGCTTTGAGGTCCGGAGCTAGGGGACAGCCGGTGCCACCTCTGATAGACTGCAAGGATTGCCGCTGCCAGGCTCAGGCCGCCCCGTCCGTTGGGGTTCAGGCCTAGGACCAGGAAGGGGTGGTCTTCCCTGTGCAAACTTCGGGCCCCCACCCCATGTCCTTGTCTTTCAAAAAAAAAAAAGGCCTGGGTTTTGAGCACGATTGTTCATTATCAGGTGTGAGGTCCCCCCTGGGGGTCCCCTCCAGTCTGCCGTCTTTGAGGAAGACCCCAGGAACAGCCTGGCACCGCGCGGGCTCGGTGGGGTCAGGGCTGTGGCCCGCCAAGTCCGGGTCCCCGGCCCGCCATCACCCCGAGAGGGGTGGTGAGGCGGCGGCCGGGCCTGGGCGGGACAATGGCCGCGGCCGCCGGGGCCCCGGGAGCCCCCGTGCTGGGGAAGGGGCCGTCCTAGGGCCGGGCGCCGGTGCCCTCCCCGCGCGGCTCGGGCGGGCGGAGGGGGGCGAGGAGTTCCTTTGTGGCTCTGCCTCCGGCGCGGCGCGGGTGGGGGGCGCGGCGCAACTTTGCTAGGCGGCGGCGGCGGCGAGCGCGAGACGAGGCCCCGGGGCCCGAGCGGGGCCCCCAGCGCGCGGCCCGCCCCCGCCCCGGCCCCCTCCCCTCGCCGTCGCCAGCGCCGGGCGCTGCCCACTCGCCGG